>JAGFPH010000072.1:5708-98282 GCA_018207615.1 Philaenus spumarius
CATACGACTTACAGACTTAATCTTGTTGTCATGTTGAAGGAAAATATATCAAGTTTTGACTCACATGGTACGCTAGTACAGAATCGTGGCACCGCAAGCGCTAGCGGTAGTTGCAGCGGCTGTCTACCGGTTTCGAGCGTCCTCGCTGTGTATTTTGGATTAAGGAGTAAAAGTCTGCAACAACTGTGCAATATAATTTTTCTTACAGAATATGGTAAATATCCTCCCAGTAGGCCTACTATTTATCAGTGGCATAAATGTTTCATTGAAACGGGTTGTTCGGTAAGACACAGCAAATCCTCAGGTAGTCCTCTACATCTGACGACGTTGTAGAACAAGTGAGACAAAGTTTTTTGAACAGTCCTACCAAATCAACCCGGCGTGCTTCGCTGATTGCTGGGTGCAAGAATTAAAAGACACCGATGGGATTGCTCGTAAGGACTTTTGTGCGGAAATACTACATCAGTTGGATGAAGATTTCATTGGAAAGACTATTTTGAGTCATGAAGTGACTTTTCACTTGAGTAGTACAGTTAATAAACATAATTGTAGGATTTGGGGCAGTGAAAATAATTGGAAAATTTACGTGATAACTAAAAATTGAACGTGTTTTGTGCATAAAGCAAGGGAAAAGTTTACGGCCCTTTCTTTTCCAAGAGAAAACTACCACCGGTATAATTTACTTCTTCTTTTGGAGGTTCATCAAGGATACCGTGTTTGTTCCACCCTTACCACAGCTACCACAGCTTAGAGCTAGGATCGACCTCGCAATTGAACAAGTCACGCCTGACGTGCTGCAGTGGGTTTGGCAAGAAATCGCCTTTAGATGGGATACGTGCCGAATCTCCAATGATAGCCACATTGAACCTCTTTAGGTATAAGGTGAAAAACTTGATGTATTTTGCTATAAACTGACCCCAAAACCATGTCTCTAAGTTAAATGAATAACTCAATACGAGTTTCCAAAGTTGTAAAGTCCTTTTTGATACACCCTGCATATGTTTACTAAAGTACAATTAAGTATATGTGTTATTTAACTTCAATATACGAGGGATGTTTCCAAAGTTCTGGGAATTGTGCTATAATTAAATTACGCAGAACTTATAGGCAATATTATTGGTGCCAGATAAGTCTTGACATGTTTATGCAACTATCTAGTGCAATATTGTTCAGTCTGATTAACGACTGATATAGACGCGTTTTCATAGCACTGTTTTTGAAGACGCAGCAAAATCTCAAAGAGCAATAATTTTCTTTTTGTGGAAAGAAGGTGTGAAAACATCAGAAATTATTCAGCGTCTGCAAGGAATATTTGGTGAGTCAGCAGAATCCAAAAGTATTGTTTATCGGTGGATCGATCGTTTTAAAACTGATATAACATCACTAGAAGACGATCCACGCAGTGGGCGCCCAAGCACGTCGGTAAATGAAAGAAACATTACTGCCGTTGAAGACCTACTGAAAGAGGACAGAGGACAGGCGAATGACTACTCGTCAAATTATTGTACGCCTAGGAATAGGTAAAAGACAAGTACATGACATCTTGCCTGATTGTTGGGCGTTAGCAAGGTTTCGGCGCGCTGGGTGCCAAGGCTGTTGGGACCAGAACAGAAACTCAATAGGTCTGATACTTGTCGTCAACTTTAAGAGCTTGTCTCAATAGGTCGAATAATAACCACTGTCGAAACGTGGATTCCTTATTTCAATACTGAGACCAAAAGTCAATCCAAAGAATGGCGCAAACCTGAAGAAGGGCCTCCACTTAAGGCGCGTGCATTTCCATCTGTTGGAAAGGTAATGTAGCGTTTCCTTTTGTTTTGAAACAGCACCGAGTTTTAATTATTTAAACCTCAGAATATAACTCCACCTAATGTAGAGTAGAGGCAACTTCGTCAACACTCGTGCATTCACTAAGTCTAATTCATAAAAGGAAGGCGCACTTACTACATTCTAGTAACAGTTCTGGCCACGCCAAGCGCTACCTGCCTTCGTCTTCATCCGACAGTCTTTATTCTATTCGCCAGTTAGACCTAGCTTCGACATCTTGATTTTGCTTAAGCGTCCCTTAGTAATGTACGACGCAGTTTAATATGTTCTTTTGGAGTGATACTTAGTATTTTTTTGTCGTCATTTTCTTTATAAGCTTTGAGCTTATAATAAATATGCATCATTAAACAACAACAACAGGTAATAGCTTTATTTAATTACCGTTTTGTTTTCTTGCGAGAGCTAGACAATGGAATGTTCTGTATTTTTATGTTTGTTCTAAATATTCTATGCAGTGAAATTACAGTATACTTTTGTAATTAATAGATCTAGTTTAAATTTTGAAAATAGCTTCGTTGTATACTTTTATAAAAGAAAAGCCCAGTGACATTTTACTTAACCTAGTAGCCTGAACTGTTTTAGAGTAACCTTGCCTAGCATTTTCAGAAATAGCCTATAGACATATCTTTCAGAAATAGCCTAAACCGACACAAATAGTATTCTTTTATACAGAATAAATTTACAGTTACAGCATTGTTTGATTCTTAAAGTGAATATTTTGAGGTGAATTTATAGAAATTTGCAAAGTTTAAGTGAGACCAAACTATTGAATTTGTTATATAGAATGATGATAATCATTACAGAAGAAAACTTTATTTATTGCATAAGAGTAATATCTCAATTTATTTGTCAGTCTGAACTCAACTACATTTAACAATGGCAGAACAGGCATACCTATTTAATTAGACCTAATGTCTTGCTATAGTATGCCACATGGCAAATTGTACAAGTTGAAACCAACTACAACATGAAAGAACAACTACGTGTAGTTTCTGGTGTAATTCAAATATATATACTCTATGTTTTACACAAATAGTATTCTAAATAAATAATATATAGTAAATAATATATTATATTTATTTGTGACTTGGCACCCAAAAAATGAATATCAAATAATTTATGTGTTTGTGCACCTCTTTGCATACGTTTTGAATGATATAAGTTTCATTTTTCAATTGTTGTTTTTTAGTTTTTCATAATGTTGCTTATTTATTGGTATTACATCTGATATACGATATGTAGGCCTACCTAAATTTACAAATATTTAAATAAAAAATGTTTTTAATAATATGAATTCTAGCCTAAGTTACTCAGGGGTAGTGTAGCTTTTCATTAAAAAATTTTAATTTGGTTCACAAGTTCCAGAGATTACCCCTTACATTCAAACAAACAAATTTTACCTCTTTATAATAATATTAGTATAGTGTGTATTGTTTTTACTTCAACAGATGGCTTTGTTCACAAAACCTATTTAAGTTTGAAATCAGCTGATAATGGAAATATTATATAGGAAACAGCTGACTATTGTTATTATTATAGTCAATAAAAATATGTAATGGCGCTTACATTTTTGTTAAATATTGAGCATATTTTTTGTTTTTTATGTTCAATAGATGCTGCAGTTTTTCAAAAAGTTCAAGAAGTAATTGTATTACTAAGCTACCGTGTCTACCGACAAACATATGGAGACTTTATATTGAAACAAATTTTAGATAGAAAAAGTTTCAACGTTAAGTAATACAGGCAGATTCGGTTAAGTTTGGTTATGTAATTACGTATATCATACACAAGGGTGCGGCAGAGCCTAAGATTAGGTTAGCTAAAGTTTTATTTCGGTTAGTTACGGTTTGTAAGAGTTGCGATAGAGCCTTACGTTACGAAAAAGACCGTTAGAAACAGTTATATCATACGCATGGGGATGTGGCAGAGCCTTACGTTCGTAAAAGATCGGTTAGTTGAGCGAATTTTATATTAATAACCATTGCGGAGAAATTCCGTTGCGGGGAAATAGCTCTAATCACGACGGTGCTGAATAGCTGCCTGCGTGTACGAAATATATTTTAGAATTCGTTTGCACTTAAGCCTCCGTTAAAAACGTTAACATTTCCGTTTTTTCGAAATTTTGTTGCAAAAATTTGGGGGAGGGGTGACCCCCGGGGTTGAGTTAGACCGAATACAACTTGTTTGACTTTTTAGAAACATTACGTTATATTTTGGTCGGTTATGTAGTTACGTATATCATACGCATGGGTTACGGCCGAGCCTAATGTAAGTCAAAATTTTAGTTCGGCTAAGTTCGGATTGGACTCGGGCTGAGCCTTACGTTTGGGTTAGCTTGGTTTTCCGTACAATATGACACATTTTTTTAAAATAATTCGGGGTACAGCGAAGCCTAAGTTCGGTCAAGTCCGGCGTTTATGTTCGGGTAAGACTGCTAGAAACAGTGTATATCATACGCACGGGTTGCGGGGACGCCTATGGTTAGCCTAAGTGCGGTTTGCAAGGATGCGGCAGAGCCTAATTTTGGCCAAAATTTTATTTCGGCTAAGTGCCCTTTGGTTGAACTCGGACAGAACCTTACGTTCGAGGTATCTCGGTTTTCCATACATTAAAACACATTCATAAAAATAATTTGGGGGTACAGCGAAGCCTAAGCTCGGTCAAGTCCGGCGTTTTGGTTCGTGGTAAGACCGGTAGAAATAGTGTAAATCATACGCACGGGGTGCGGGGGCGCCTATGGTTAGCCTAAGCTTTATTTCGCCCAAGTACTGCTTTCGGGGGTTGCGGCAGAGCCTTACGTTCGGGAAAAGATAATTTTGACTAAGTCCGATTCGGCTGGATTCTTGGACAATCGGTAATTTTCGGTTTTCCGTACATTATAACACATTTTATAAAAATAATTCAGGGTACAGCGAAGCCTAAGCTCGGTCAAGTCCGGCGTTTTGGTTAGGGTAAGACCGGTAGAAATATATTACAAGGGTACAGCAAAGCCTATGGTTAGCCTAAGATTTATTTTGCCTAAGTACGACTTTCGAGGGTTGCGGCAGAGCCTTATGTTCGGAAAATACTGGTTTGCGAGTCTTAATTTTGACTAAGTCCGATTCGGATTTACTCGGGGGCGATCGGTAGTGTTCGGGATTATATAATGCAATTTATACTATATTACAAGGGTACTATAACATTTAAAGCTAATAATTTCTTCTAAGTTACCTTCGGTTGGATTCGGGAACGATCGGTAATGTTCGGGTTGTTATAATGCAATTTATACTATATTCCGACAACACTATAACACCTTGTATCTGATACAAGGTTGCTGACGGATGATAAACTTATATACCCGACTAAAACATTCTATACCAAGAGAGCGGCCGTAGCCTAACCGGTTACGTCGTGGATTCGGGATAAGGTAGTACCCGGTTCGACTCTCGGAGGAGACACCCAAACTTTTTTCAAAGCAAAAAATTAAATTAAATTAAATATTAAATATTACAAAACAAGATGGCTGCCAAAAAAAAAAGATGGGGGCTCAAAATTCCCCAAAATCTTTAAAAATTCAAAATTCCCAAAATTTCAAAAATTCCCAAAAATCCAAAAATTCCAAAAAATGTTAGGTTAGGTTAGGACCCCCCAAAAAAAACCCAAAATCCAAAAATGTTAGGTTAGGTTAGGACCCCCCAAAAAAAACCCAAAATCCAAAAATGTTAGGTTAGGTTAGGACCCTCCCAAAAAAAAACCCAAAATCCAAAATCCCCAAAAATTGGCTTAGGTTAGGACCCCAAAAAAAGTGGGCGTGGCTTAGGTTAGGAACCAAAAAGACCCAAAAAACACCCAAAAAAAGGGGGCCTGGCCCAAGGTCAATGACCTTCCACCACCACTTTTGGCGCCATATCATCCCAGACTCTACTCATAGGCCATCAATTTTATAATTCTAGGTCTCTTTTCTAGGGAAAACAAAGTAAGGGTAAACTTTACTATGAAACTTTGAAATAAAACGTTAATATCTCATTAACCATTTGTTTAATTTAAAAAAATCGGATTTGTCACAAAAATTTTTATCACATACTGAAATTTGAATAATACAAGGTAATAATTACAAGTGTTGTGATCTTTTGATGTTAAACAACCATTAACTTACAAAGTTCCAAACTCGTTAATTCAGGAATCGTGATTCCGATTTTAAAATTCTAAACAGATTGGGGCATGGGTGTATTTATTTTGACTATCTTGATTAATTATGTCAATTAAGTTATATATATATATTTTTACTGGGATTTGCGCAGTCCGTCATTTCCTTTGATTAATAAATAAACCTTATACAAATGTGAAAACGAGAATAATGTTAATGATTTTAATATAGGCCTACAAATTATAAAATTTTAACTTTTGATACTACAATTTATTTGAAAAAATTAAAAAAACACTGTTATTTCATAGTTTTAAGTTTTTACTTCTGCTGGCAGTACAAAATGATTGGCAATTTTTTTGGTTTCATTTCTGTCTTTAAAAACATCTAGGTGCTTATCCCAAAGCTCAGGTGTAGGGCCTAATTTGCACCACAGAAATAAAAAAGTCAATGTCGACCTCTGCCATAGTGAGCTACATTTTAAAATACTTAAAACTATTAGAACTAACTTGATACAATGGCACGAACTACTTAAAAACTTACTAAACGTTGCTAAAAGCAAGAACTACTACTTAAAACTAATAAAAACAAAGAATTAATGGCATGTCGTTGATATCGATAAAAGCTGCCGACCGACTAAATATCGGCCAATCTGATGTGCACGTTTCAAACACGAGAGCCACTACCACTGGTTATTATCTCTGGCCACTACGAAGAAATATGCTCGGTTGATAAGCTCGGCGCCTTCAAAATGTTGTTGCCGGTGAATGTGAAAGGTCTCATGTTCTTTGTTTAAATAAAATAATTTGAATTTTTGCCGGTCGTCCAAAACCGGTAAGTGTGAAAGGAGGCTTACTGTTGAAATAACTAAAATGTGTACCTCAGTCACGACATTCTTTTACGTCCCATAAATAATCCCGCCAAATCAACTTTAAATCCACAGTATTTGTAGCTTTTCCTGCCGTAAACCAATAAATTTGTTTTCGATATTTTATTGTGTACCTATACAAAGCTTCGATATTAGTTTTCTTTTCTTTTCCAACCTCAAGAGATATAATGCGTCTCCAATGATGCATTGTGATCTATGTTTTAGTTTAAAACGTTTTGTATTGAATAACAAATCTCGAAGCTATTACAGGAATTTTACATTCTTGAATTGATTTGTGAAACGAATCACTTTGAGCAATTTTGACAATATTTTACAGTAAATTCGTAGGGTCAGTACCGGTGTTTTTAATAATTTTTTAACTAATAGTTTTATAATTACTAGAATGTTCTACGAACTATATATAACGATTTACCTTATACAAGGGCTGATTAGATGTAGAGAACCCTCCAGCTTTTAAAGTACATTTGATACACCATATTATAAACACTTTGAAGTCTGATTTGCTTCAGAACATATTACACATAAATACACATAAATACAATTTAAAAACAAACCATTCACTTGAAGTTTAGAATGTGAACTCTACTTATTACACCGGTTGAGCTAAATCCATGAATCAAATGATATTAGGAAATATGAGAAAAGCCATTAAAGCCCATGTTTACAACTAAAACATAAAACTTTCTCTTCTCTTTCTTTATATAAATAAATCGTAGTTAGTAACCATGTTTGTTGCCTTAAAGATTTATTTCCTTTTAATGACAGACTTACATAATAACAGGAATAACATTTCATTGAAACTTACAAAATATAACACGTATTTAAGAATAACTTTAAGGGAATAATCACATTCATCGTTTGTCGGTTGGTGACAATTTTAATATTTAATTCTAAAATAATCATATCCATTAAACTATAATTCCTACTTTAAGGAGGTTTTAAATTATTTGTAATGTTTAATTTTTATAGACAAAATTAATATATCAATAGCAAGACATATTTTAAATGTTAAATTAACTTCAAAGTTTTATCACTTATTTATTTAGAATATTAAATTTTTGTAGAAAACAACAAGGTCCTCATCCTTGAAATCTAGCAAACATTTACAATGTAGATACCGTAGTTAGACTACCAAACATAAAACTAATAATAAATTGTAATCATCTGCTGAAAGTAGTGATAGAGAATTTGAGCCCTCTTCCCATGAACGTTTCTTTTTTCGGAAATATATTAATTAAATTCACAAACAAACATGAAACTAAGTAAAAATGATAAACTCTGCAGATTTTATTAAAAGTAAAAATACAATTAGTGACAAAAACCCCTCTAAAATTAAAATTCTACAATGTGTTATTTAGAGGAAAAGTGTTTTTATTCGTCTGTAAATTTTGTTTAGATAAAACTATCTAAGGTAAAAAATATTGGAATTTCACCAAGTACCGACTGTGTTCACATTAAATATAAAATAAATAAACCTATCTATAATAACTCAAAAACTGCATTCCCGATTTTGACTAAACTTACACTTAAGTCGTAAGCATTAAGGAGTAGCTATAATGTTAGAGCATGTTTTTTTCCAAAATGATGTTGGTCAATCGTTTCGAAATTATTTATTGATTTAGAAAAAAGCTGTTTACAACCTACCCTTACTAAACCGTAATGATAAATTAAAACAGCTACTTTTCATTAAATGTTCAGCGTATCACGCATGCCCTACACCAGTAACTAGGGTTGATTGCTAGACTGTGTTGGAGTGCACCCATAGAACTATGTAGGCCTAATATGGAACGCTGAGTCAAGCGGTGCTTTGGTAGCAGAAAACGATCCGGCTGCATTCGGTCCCCCCACCACTAGTCAATATAAACATAACTTCGTCGGCACTGCTTTAATGGTTTCTCTGTATTATCTTACGTTGTGTAGTAGTTTGTGAGTTATTTTAGTTTATTTCCCGATACATATTTGAGATTGTACACTGAAAAGGAAAATGCCATCCTACTGCGTAGCTTACAACAACTGCAAGAACTTCATTACTAAAGAATCTGGTTTATTCGGACACAAGTAAGTATAACAATGTATATAGGGGTGATTATTTCTAAAATGTTATGTAAGTATATTCATGCACATGATAATACTGTGTTAGTGTCAATAATAATGTAAATAATGTGTTAAATGAAGATGTACTCAGCCTTTATATAACAGATTATGTTTAACTGAAAAACAAAGTATTGCCTTAAAAGTTTGATCTGTTTTAAACTAGTTTGTTTCCAGGTTTGGAAGTGGTAGTGTTAAAACGTTTTGAGATTTTGCCGTTTTGTTGCGTTTTGCAAGCATTATTTTAAAAATTCGCCAAAAATAGTAATTCTATTCCAATTCAAAAGTATTCCGTGGTTTTTCGATATAAAAAGGTTCAAAGAAATCAAATATGCAATTAAAAATTGATTGATGTAGAATTGTAAAAGTTATTAGTTCAAGAGAAAAAGAATGTTCAGTAACGAAATAAAACAGTTTATCTTTAGGCCTACATAAAAAGTAGAACAAATTTGTTGTGATTATTTTCAAAATGCACAAAAGTTTTGTAATTTAGTTCTAAATAGAACTGTATAAAATATAGGCTTATCAATTTCAAATTTCTTATTTTTATGTTCCTACTACAAGACTGCTAACAAAACTAGGCCTAGTTTGAATAGTAATTTAGGAATATATCCTTTGCACAAAAATGAAATATTATTATAACAAAGTGTATGTATCACGAACTTGTACACATTTCCAAGGAAGTTTATTTCAAAATCACTCTCTAAATAGTGAATCTAGTAATAATAGCCAAGAAATTAAGCTCATTAAATTAATAGGAAATTTATTTTTCAAAACTGTGGAAAATAGGAAGAGAACAAAATATTATGATGAACAAATCAAAGATAGGTATACACCAAAAGTTCAACAAAATTGTACTTGTTTAAAATGTGTAACAATTGCATAGGTGTACTGCAACTATTGTAATATGGTAGTAACTTATAGGAACATATGTTTATAAATAAATATTATGGGAAAAATACAATAATTAATTTAAAAATTAAAATAATTTTTTACATAAGCATTAACTTAAATCTTTAAATTTTACTATTCACACTTGACAACAAACGAATATCGCTTTATAAAGACGCGCGTATTGGTTTATATAGCTCTGTGCTGGTGGGAGTACTGACTATACTAGTGCGGCGGACGACTCGCTCCACATAGCATTTACTAAGCGTTCCATATTATATAGTTCTACTAGCTGACCCGTACGGCGTTGCCCGTGGTGGTTGGTATTTTCAGTCTTTTTAACGTAATTGTATTCTTTTTAAGTGTTCAGTCAGTGAGTGGTATTTGGCTTTTATATATAATAGATCTTAAATAATAAAAGCACTATTGTCATAATAATAAAAGATCTGAAATTATGATTTTAGTAACTTTGGTCCCCCCAAACCCCTCCTAAAATTTCGAAATTTTTCATACCCTTTCTGAGTGAGCACCTATGGCCCTAGAGGAAGCTTCATACTAAATTTCATTTCAATCCGTTCGGTAGTTTTTGAGAAATCGTGATGAGTGAGTGAGTGGTATTTCGCTTTTATATATTATATAGATGAGTGCACCACGCCACTACCCATCAGAACTTAAATAAAAGAAGAGTTGACAATACAAGTTTACCTATTCGGTTCTGATACAATAATAAATTATAAAATCTTGAAAACAAGCCAGTTTTTGTATTTTGCATTGCGTATGTTGGCTAAATCGTTAAAAACAATTAAAAATATTTTTTATCGACTACTTGAGCTCTTGTGGTTTGAAAAAATGTGCATACCAAAAAATCATTTTTCAGAGATGATTTGAAAAAATATGGTTTAATATTCCAAAACAGATGAAAGGTTGTCAATAGAAATGACTAATTAAACTTGAAGACATTGCACTTTATCTAAAGCCGGAGATGCATGCGCCATTTTATGTTTGTGTTTGAGAGAGTTCATTATTTTACTTCGTGTGCTTAAATTTCGATTAAAATAAAGCTGACGATGTCTGTCCTTGAGTTAAAAGTATTAGACAAATATTTAAATAACAATTTTTCTTTGACTAAGTTTGAAAGAGAAGTTTGTAATGCGGGAAATCCTGTTACTACAGCTTAGAAGGCCAGTAAATTGGTTTTGATAATACTGCATTTTCTCTCTATTGCAATGTTTCTATACATCCATAGAATCATAAGAAAAGATGAAAGCATGAATAACAGTTTATTGTAAGGCACGTGTAATAATTATTATTAGTTAGAGTTGTAGTTGATGTTTGGTTGCTTCAGAACTCTGTTAACGACTGAATCTAGTCCAGTTCAATAAAAGACACAATCAAATCAAACTGATTTAGTTTTGTTGACGTTGTTCACACCTTAGTTCGGCTCAATTTAATTAATTTTAAAGATACAGTAGTTAGGAATTATTGTTCTGAAAACATGAACTGTGATCAACAGCTACTTATGTTGCCATAATAAAAAAAAAACATTAAAAATATTAATGATAATGTTACGACTTTAAAAAGGCAATACAAAAAACTTCTTATCAAATGAAAATTAAATGTAAACTAATTTAACAAAATTAAACTAATGGCGTAAATCGTAAACCAGCAAGTTAAATTTATATTTCATCAAACAGTTCTATTCTGTAATATTTTTATTTCAGGTGTACGACGGATTACAAAATTTACAACAATTTTAACGTCTGTCTATATGTTAAGTAACATACTCACCTAATTAAAACTCATTTATTTTATACACTAATATTTGTATAATTTTTCAAAGCACACTTCGTGTTTACAGGTGTAGTATTAAAAAATTGGTTTTACATACACATTGAACTGATACATACACCAATAAAAACAATTGGTACCACTACCAATTGTTTATTATTTTCATACAATGTTTGTTTACATTTAAACTTAACATTAAATATTCATAAGCTGCTTTACGACTATTACCGAGTTAAAACCACTATCATGACGTCATATTTATTACCTAAACTGTGAATTACACTTAGACTTTAACACGCAGCTCTATTCTATTAAACATTCTACCTTCTACGCTGCTATGAAAGATAGCTTGCATGCTATATAGATACTTCTACACATGCAATAATACTTTAAAGTATTGTCTAATCTATGATTACAATGTCTAGAGAGAGACATTGTTAAAGAAACGCAATGCAACGTCTTACGTCTTAGAATTAGCCCAGTATATAGAGGATAAAAAAGGGGTTCAGCTTACATTAATTGCGGTAAAAGATTTTTTTTCTAGGATCGTTTGGTATGGTGTGGGTATGCCAAATCTAATTTTGGGACCTCGAAAGGGGGGGGGCAACTTTTGGGGGGCAAAAACCTCAAAATTTTCGGACTTTTTCCAGTTTTTCGCTTATAACTAAAAAACGGTCCATATTATGTAAAAAATAGATCTGTAGTAAATTAAAGAGGACAAAATTTCGCGTTGATTAAAAAAACAAAAATCAAAAATTGGTCCAGTAGTTCGATTTTTATGGGGATCCAAAAAACAGAAAATTTTTCCAACTTTGCTAAAAACTGTGTTTTACCCATTTTTAATGTGCTGTAACTTTCCAACATCAAATTTTATTACTACCCCCTCCCTAAAAGTTGTAGAGCATCAATCCCTGAGTTCAAAAAACACAAATTTTTCTAAATTGAGCTGATTTTGAAATTTTGTCAACTCATAAAGCAAAATTGGGGGAAACCTTAAATTCACACAATCGGGGTTTCGCTCTTTTTCTATGTCTATGAGTCCGGAAATCAATTCTGAGGCTTAGAATCAATCTGAATGCATCAATCTGAATGCATCTGGAAATTATTTTTAAAGAATTTTGTGAAAATTTAAAAATGTAAATAATTATTCATGACTTTTACCTGTAGTGTTGGTTTCTTGTTCACTAAATATACCAGGTGTCTTAAAAGTCCCACGCCCCCCCTTTAACTTTTGTGTTTGTTAAAACAAATATCCCTTGGAGAACGATACTAACTTAGCCCAAAGTATCTTTTGAAGCAATCGAAAATTTTGAGTGTTCCCTAAAAATGGGGGATTTTGGGGGCAACTCAAAATTTTTAAATGGGAAGTATGGTCATGTGATACCTCATTTTAAAGGCCTATTTAAGACTAGGAAAATGAAATAAAGAAAATAAAAATCGGACCATCCAAAACAAAATGGCGGCCAAAAACGTGTTGAAATAAATCGACATAAAGTTGCTAATATCTCGAAAAGGAAGAGTTTTTCGAAAAATATTCAAGAGATTTTTTCAAGAGAAGTTCTTATTTATTTGTTTATTTTTATTTCCAACGTTAAAATTGCTTATAACTAAAATACAACACATAAAAACACTTATATCTACATACATAAACAAATTACAATGTATAACTTTAAAAAAAACATTAACCTTTGCATACAAAAACATAAAGCCAACTACACAAATACATACGCGCTTCATCACGCATAACCGCAAATAAAAAAGGAGACAACAAAAGGTACCTCTAAGGCTAATTCTGTGTAGATTATTACCGAAAAAAACAAATATAATGAACAAATATTTAAAATGTTGGTCGTTTTGATGGTCTTGGTTGAGGTTCTTCTTCATCAGGCTGGTTGGCGTTATTTGCTGACTCAGATTGGACATCATCAGTTTCTTCATCCTCCACTTCCTCGCTGCAAAGTTCCTCATCAGGCTCATCCGCATCTTCCACCTCAGCGAGGTCGTCATCCAAGTATACGTCGAGTTCTATGTATGGAGCGTTTGTGCAAAAATTTCCCACACAGTTCTTGCACACACACAGTGGTGCACTTGAGGCCTGACTTTCGGCAAGTGCATGCACTGGTACATCCCTTTTTGCACCCGCAGAACACAAGTTTTAGAAGTTCTTGGGGAGCAGGTTCTTTCATTATAAGAATGGGGGTGAGTCCGAGGCTGTCCCGTCTCCAACCCCATTCAAGAGGGTCTAGCGTGTTCCCCATCCACTACTGAACCCGGAGGAATGTTCTGTAGCTGTGCAGGTCCACAGCGTCGAGTGTTGGAGGAAGTCGGGGTAAGATGAACTTCGCCTTCGTTGACATCTTCACAAAGAGATGATATCTCAGCTCATTGATGCTGCGGATTGTAGTTCTTCCGGTGTCATAAATTGCCATCAGGATCTTCTCCCCAGCTCTGCTGATGTCTGCTGGAATTGCAGATGCCTTGTAGAACACCACAGCAGCTTCCCTCAATGCTGGGGTACTGTCGATTAGTTTACACAGTTTGATTTTCCCATGCCCGAATGGCGTGGAGGTTGTGTCGCACCCAGAGAAGGCATGTACGAGCAGGAGGTGTTCCTTCTCGAACTGGTACGATGAGGTGGAGTAGTACGAGTCAGCTTGCCCTTCTTCCCTGGCTTAAGGAGGTAGATGTTGTTGTAGGTGGCATTACTGGAAGCCCCACACAGCATAACTAGGGCGTCAATATCCTCACTGACCACAAGCACAGTGTCGAAGCTGGTTGATGAGAGCAAGCTGTTGTCACAATCAGTACATCAGCGTCCTCCAATACTCGAATGGAAGATTCTTCCAGATGTTTTCTCAACATTTGAATGAGGCGGCTCTTATTCGTTTCATTTCCCAAGAACTTCTCTTGGGAAACAGCCGGGAGTGTACTCTCATCAAACATTAGTATCGGCTGAAGTCTTCACTTTCGAAAGCCGAGCCCTTTCTGAGCTTTTAGTGCCTCGCTGATTCGCTTCACTTGGGTACCCATCGAACACAACAATCACTGTTGATCCGTAGTGCCTGTTGATGAAGCTGACGTACATTTTGCAGATGACACCAAAAGATTCGTGCTTGTCCCACACAACTTTGTGAGGGAGAAATCCTCCATCCACAACAACCATTTTATCTTGCAAACCTGTGGACACAGCTGCTGGCTTGAAAGCTGCTAGTCTATGGTCTATAGTCTATGGTGGTAACAAACGTTTTAACAATTTTCAGATGCATTCAGATGGCTTAGCTAAGACTCAGAATGTAGTCAGAATTAAATCCAGGACTCATAGACATCGAAAAAGAGCGAAAACCCGATTGTGTGAATTTAAGGTATTCCCCAATTTTGCTTTATGAGTTGAGAAAATGTCAAATTAGAAAAATCGATACTTTTTGAACTCAAGGATTGATGCTCTACAAATTTTAGGGAGAGGGAGGTATTGATAAAATTTTAAGTCGACATTAGCCAGTGCACTAATAATGTCAGCCAAGAGACAGGGGGAAAATGTTATATGTATTAATTGTGCGCGCATACACGGGACAGTATTATTTATGTTGTTTGTGTTGAATGTGTTTTAAGTGTGTTTTTAATTATTTTTATCACCAGACGATGGACGAATAATATGTCCGAAACACGTGTCGTGATACATATGTAAACAGAAGGATTACTTCAAAAAGGATTGCTGGCGGTGAGTTAAACCACAAAAATAGTAAAATATTTTACGCTTAGTAATAATATTTATTCCAATAAAATTGTATTTAATGTAAATATTCAACAATATAATATAGACAAGCCAAAACTCACAGGACGTTAAATTAGGTTTGTCTTTGTAAGTTGGATTCTATATAATATATATAAGTGGCTTTGACTTGACTGACAATGAATCAACGGAGAGCGAAAATTACTAAAGATATAAATACACAAATTTAAAGGTATATTCTTATATGGTCATAGAAGCACATTAAGAAAGGATTTTGCAAAATTTTCATTTTATAAAAATTAAAAACAATTCAGAAGATCACTCCCAGCCCTACATCAGATAGTAAAATGTTTTGTTGTTCTCCAATTTTTCCTTTGTTTCTAAACAGGACTGGTAATAATGCACACCTGCCCACAGACTTTCTGCGTACTGGCCATCTGACTCAGATTTTTATCGGAATAATTTGTTCATTCTGGTTTCAGACTACCTTCCGTTTGGACTGTTGATTTCGTTCGGGAGTTTGAGTGTTTTTCATTTTGCTAAGGTGGATATCGAGGATTTGATACCAAAACGTCTATTTAATCCTCCGATATGGTATTCCATTATGGTATTGCGATATGGTAGCGCATTAAGGGTAATTCCAATAGGAAAATAGTCGAAGCATGTTACAAAAAGATTTCTTTAGAAATGAAACTTGATGGTAAGTGCAATGGAAATTCGTTATAATAGATTCACTTAATAGTCTTGACAACAAGTCTTATGTTTTAGCAATATTAAACCTGTATAACATTCAGCATTGTAAAACCAATTGATTTTGCTTAAAATAACTTTAGGAGCCAACTACACATAAATATATAATGTCCTTATTACACTAAAGGTTTTAAAATTACCTTCGAGCGAGGTTTGGTCTCCCGGTAGTTAAAAAAAGCTAATGAAAAGTGGAAATTCCTATTTGCCTCATTTTTAATTACTACTCTCTCTTCCGGCTGAAGAAAGGGTTGCGTTGTAATTCGCCCAGTTCTTGGTAAGGCTGTGTAAAATTTTTGACAAAATAAAATATATCTGTGCTCATACTTAAATATTTAAAAAATTGGTTTTGGTCGGCATGTAATTGGGGAAAAGGTGTTTGTACTTCCCGTAAATAGATCTTAATAATTTATTAATAGGATGTATTTCACTTCTCATTGGTTGTGACATTGTCACTAAGCAGCAATAAAGCTGTAGCCTGTTCTCTTGGAAGTTTCATGCTATCATACACTGATCAGTTTTGGTGGCAGCTTGTTGTCTGCGCTGACAACCTGCTGCATAATGGTCACATCCTACTTGCCGCTCAGAGTCAGACAGTCGGTGCCGAGAAACTGAATCTGAATACCTGCTTGCATCTTGGATGTACCGTAAGAGTGAATTACTTGTAGGAACAAATTGGCTAGGACATAACCAACAATCCGTACTGTCTCGGCGTTGTTTTATCAACTCCGATAGCAATAATAAGTATGGTATGTTCTTTATTGTTAAATATTAAACAATTGAAATAGCTGTATGAAGTTGTATGAACCCTGATAAATGTTAAAAATAATTTTATTAGCTAAATCTCTTTAGAATTATTGCATGTTATTTAAAAAAACTGTGTATAAATACTGTATTATTGAAAATATTTTGAAATTTGATACACTCCATCACAGGACTTTGTTAAAACAACATATTCGATTCTTACCTATCTACATTGATTTTAATAACGTTTTTGTTTATGCCTTGTGCTATTTATATACGCAATTTTGTTTATTTTGTCAGTGTTTTCAAATAATCATTAAGTTAATGTTATGTTAATGAATTTACCAATTCAAATGAATAGCTGATTTTCTTTTTCGACCTTTCTTGGAAAATAAAATAAAAATCCATGCTGTCCTGTAGCCTGTCATTGTAAATTATGAAAATTTTTAACTATGTTATGTACAGTAATTAATGGGAGAACATAAATTACAAAAGCAGTAGGTATCACGTAGCATTTACATATTGTAATTGAAATATAAATTACAAGGTTTTAAATCACAGCAACAAAAGTGGATTAATTTTAATTGCTAATACTAGTTCACTAATTACCACAATCAAAGTGGTCACGTGTTACATTATACCGCCATACAAAATTAATTGTTGTCTCCGCTCTCTGTCAGGTTCCAAGGTGCTACTTTATACGCTTTAGTAACTGAGAAAAGCTGCGTAGTAGTTGGTACGACTTTGTCTTGTGGAAATGTTTTATTTTTTGTTATAAAATTGGCTTAGAAACATAAAAGGAAACTAAACATGAGTAGTAAAAATCATAATTATTATAAATACTTTTCTTTCCATACGTTTTAAATGCAAACATTTTGTATTAAATAAAGCGATGTTTGTTATGCTTTTCTACCATTCAAAAGAATTTGATACAATAGTGAATAGTAATTGTTAATTTTTAGATCAGCAAGCTTAGAAAATTATCCAAATATCGTTAGTTATGAACTTTGTATTAACACAAGAAGTATATTGTAATAACAAAATAATGCATCATTTAAGTCTATTCCTATAAATTTTATTATTTTCAACATATAAGTTGTACACCTAACCTACAATAGAGTTAGACATTTATAAAAGTATTTACAATTTTATTTTGCTTAACATTTTATTAGACCAGATCCAATTATTAAAAGTCTGTTGAAATTATACCATTCTGGAGACGAAAACTTGGAATAAAATAAAAGTATATTAAGTAGCAAATTACAATATTTTGTGCAATAAATTAATAAATTAAGTTTTTCCTGATCGATTTTTTTCAATAACTTAGTCTGAATAGGCAAACTTTATATTTTTTATTTCTATAAGATTATATAGTCATTATAATAGTTCCAGTCAAATATTAATGTATTTGTTTACATTTTATTTTAACCAAATTCAAGACAAAACTATTTATCATTACTATTAATTAGCACATTTAATTAACTACTACAATATTCAGAAAATTCATAAATTCTAATTAATTGTGATTCGTCGTGGTGTTTAAATGAAAACGAAAAGTTATTATTTTCTATTTGTGTGTGTAAAGTAAAACTAACAATTAATTGTATACTTAAGACTATATAAACTCATATATGTATATAAATACGCTTCTAATTAAAAACGAATAAACAAGATTAGTCTACTTTGACCAACAAATAATTTGTCAGAATTATAAATAAGGAAAGAAAGCCAAACAATATGGTTGCGTTCTGCACCGAGTTCTAATTATTATGCACTTTTGTTTGGAGCGAGAGGTGTTTGTTCTCGAGAAAGTAAACAGTTTCTTAAACAATAACTCGCCCTGAATTTTTGATAAATCCAGCTTCTACTACTTTTGATTAGGTGCATTATAATTACTAAACTTATATAATAAACATATTTACATTTTTTTTAATACATTAACTACAAATTAATATTACTAGATGACAAATATATTCGATCATGCAGCTGCATCACTGTCGTGAGTTAGGCGAATTTCCAAAATTAAGTTTATATGTTTTAGGGTTTCATCCAACTATTTGGGAAATTTTTCTACTCACGAAGGCGCTGAGTAGCTTTGCGATTTGGCACCTCGACCTTGCGGCCTCGGATTATGGACTGCATAGCTTCGCTTGTAGCGAACAAACCCAAGCCGTTGGCCTCTGATCAGAAGATACCCTACGGTAAAATTTCCCACGTGGATTTAAACCAGGTACTTTTACTATATTTTCGTTTTAATCGATTTTGAGGAACCAGGCAGGCTAAAAGGTCTTGTAAAAAACAAAACAAAAATGTGAAGAATAATATATTATATATTTTTTTTTTCAAATAAACACTCAAAACGGTTTTAGTCAAGTGCGAAAAATCTCAAACAATTTCTAGGATGCGGTCAGAAAACGTGCTTCCATTTGTATAATTTGTTTGGCTAACGATTTAGAAAATAAACTTTTGCCCCGCATTTGGTACAAATTGGACTAAAATATGGTCATTAGAGTGTGAACACATATTATACAAATGTATGTATATAACTTTTAATGACACTCCAAAACCTATTCTGTGGACCATGATCGGTGATCATTGATTACTTCGGACCTGAGTCACTGCAGTAGCTTCTATTTTCTATGGTAAATTTGCTATTAATGAAATAGAACTTAACGTGAAATACTGTATGTGTGTTTGCCATATTTTTAATGTCATAACTGTATTAATAAATGAAAAGGTTAATGTTTGACTCTCAATCGTCATAAGAATAACCAACAATAACTATAAATTATGCACCGGTGTTGGAGACCAGTTGAAAGAGGTCAAAGTACACTTTTAGCAAACAAGTGAAACATTTCCGCAATAAAATGCGTATTCGCGTATTCTGTAAAAAATAAACTTATATATATGAGAATATGTAGTTACGAGCCTTTAACTATAATTGAGTTTTCGATAATTTAGCTAGGATAAAAAATATAAAAGTATAATAAAGTTACAGGGAAAACAAATAAATTTATTATACATTTAGTAAAATCTTAGACAAGTAAATTTAATGTAGATATTATTAGTGTCTGTAAATTACTGCATATAATATACTGTGTATACATACTTCACAAATACAGTATATCTGTATTGCCGTCTCCCCACAGAGTCTGAAAAGTATCAGAAATAATTCTGTGACTTCTTAAAATAATAAACTGTTTAATTTAGGAGTTGTTTATAAATCATTACCAAAGAAGTTTTTTAAGGATCAGATATTTGTTGCTCTTACCAGTGATGAATTCGATAAAAGATACTAGGAAATCAAAGCTATTCTGTTTTAACAATATTGCTTTGGAAGTTTCCTTCGCTTGTAGTTAATTCTTGTAACGCAATTTCTTTTAAAAAAATTAAGAAAAGGTGTCTTTAAAAATATAACAAAAAAAAAAATATTCAACACAAAAATTGCATTTGCTTTACATAGTCTAAGTAAAACCAATGCATAAAACATATTAAGGATAATGTTCCTACCAAATAATTAGCACACAATTTATGGTAACCGTTTGATCACAAACCATTTAAAATTATTTTCTTGTAATAAGATGTGTTATATTATTTTTATGATTCAAATTACAAAAAAAAAGTTAACCTTTATATTTCATCAGACAGTTTTAATATTTAACTTCAATTTTAAAGTTGCGAATTAGATGATGGGAGCCGAAATTAAAAAGAAATAGAAGATTCATATTTAAAAAAATATACAACAATTGAACTTTTTAATAATTTGTAATATAATTGAAATCACAAATGCTCCGTTTTGGTCTGTGATAGTTAAACGTACTAAAAAAATCTGTTATTCACTTAGATTCTTTTTATAAACGAGGGTTTAAAATTTTTATTGTACAACTCGAATTCTACTATAAGTTGTTCATACAATGTCAGTTTAGATTTAAACTAAACGTTAAATATTAATAAGCTGCTTTATGACTATTACCGAGTTAAAACCAAGATCATGACGTCATTTGACCTAGACTGTGAATTATACCTTTACTTTAACACGCAGACTGCTCTATTCTATTATAAACATTTCTACGCAGCTCTGACAGATAGCTTGCATGCTATATAGATACTTCGAAGTATTGTGTAATATATGTGGTGTTTTTAAGAAATGTGTTAGAAAACAGTCTAGGCGTCAGCGATATAATTTTGAGTAAAATTGTACTTGAAGCAGCTGTAGAGAGAATGTTAGGTACACATGTTCAAATATTGCTTTACTACAGGATATCCATTACGCGTGATTGGTAAATGCGGCTAGGCTTATTGTAGTTTGCAAACTCATACTACTACACACTAAAATTGGTACTCCAGTTACTGAGTACTCGAAAAAATAATTTTAACATTGTAGATTACGGATTAGCAAAATTTATAAACGATTTATATTACCTTTTACGAGGTTATACTTAAAAACGTCAACGTAATCATTTCACGCAAGCGAAAAACCCAAAAAGAATAAATTTAATCTACCAATGAGTAACAGAGAAATTCACACAGTTATATCATTCACGGACCTTAAGTTTTACCCACTTGTCATCAATTACACCAACATAAAATTGTCAACCGATGAAACTAACTTGTTGGATAGGGGATTGAAGTTTAACTTTCCTCGTCATGACCGGCAAAGTCTAATAACAGAAATAATCAATGGAGAAGCCACAATACAAACATTACCCACAGAAGAAGTTTAAATCGCTGCCAGAGTCAATATACATAATAAACTAAAGCAAATTATAAAGGAAGTTTATACAAATAGAACTCTTCATACGCAATTCAAACAGGACAAACAAGCCATATCAGATATTAGAGATAAGCTGACTTCACATAATACTTCAATGACCAAAGCTGATAAGGGCAAAACCATAATAGTTATTAATAAATCTGAATATATTGCTAGGGTACAGGAATTCTTCACGAGTAAAAATATCAACAAATTATCTGCAGATCCAACAATGAAATACAATAAATCTTCTTCTTCTTCTATATTATTATATTATTATTATATATATTTACTTATATAAAGCTAGACGGTAACACTGATTCATTGACATTAATTATTAGGCACTTCCCGTAATCGGACCCCCCTCAACCTTATACTTGAATTAAAGTGAATTAAAGCTCTCGACGAGAAACTTTTGGGAAATTTGCCAGAAGTTAACATTTTTTTATTTTGGAAGCACCTTTTGGGCGGGAAAGATTTTTTAGGTTTTTTAATTTTTTCACTTTGAGCACGTTTTGTAAGAAAACGGTAAGAGATAGCAATACGAAAGTTGTAGAAAATTTAATTTCAGACTAACGATTTTCATCAGATTTAAGATCCAATCATCCATTTAGCCACTATTTATCCGAGAAGGGAAGCTCCGTCCAACGTTCTTAAAGCTAGCCGGTTTCACTGATTCACTGACATTAATTATTAGGCACTTCCCGTAATCGGACTCCCCTCAACCTTATACTTGAATTAAAGCTCTTGTCGAGAAACTATTGGGAAAATTGCCAGAATTTAACATTTTTAAATTTTGGAAGCACCTTTTGGGCGGGAAAGAATTTTTCGATTTTTTCAATTTCTTAATTTTCTTAATTTGAGCGCATTTAGTAAGAAAACGTAAGAGATAGCAAAAAATGTTAAATACAAAAGTTGTAGAAAATTAAATTTCAAAGAAGAGATTTTCCATCAGATTCAAGATCCAATTATCCCTTTATCCGCTATTAAGGGTCGGCTCTAGCTGTCGGCCATGTTGGTTGACACTCCATAAGACCAATGTTAAATTAAAATCCATATTTTTCCTTTATTTTTGATCGGATAATTATGAACGATATGTCATTTTAAAGCTATGGCCAATACGCATGCAAATGGCTTTTCCAAAATTAAGAAAAACGTTTTGTTTAATATTTATTAACAATTTAAAAAATTAATTTTTAATAATTTTTTATGTTGTCACTATTAGTTATAGCGAAAAAGTACCAAGCCATTTGCATGAAGAATTTCGTCCCCAAGAGTTTGGTATTTTTTTGAAAACGCTATTTGAACAATTGCGGGTTTTAAATGGATTTAGGCTGAGCAATGTCCGTGTAACCTACCGCCGCTATAGGGTGACTTTAAATATTTTTTTACGATGTAACTATTAATTATAGCGAAAAATTATCAAGCCATTCGGATGAAGAATTTTGTCCCCAAGAGTTTGGTATTTTTTTGAAAACGCTATTTGAACAATTTCGGGTTTTAAATGGATTTAGGATGAGCAATGTCCGCGTAACCTACCGCCGCTACGCTGGAGTCGCAGGTTGCTTTCTGTTTTACTAGAGCCGACCCTTAATCCGAGAAGGAGCTCCACCAAACAATCCTTCAAATTTCCCATGTTAATCTTATGGAGATAATGTTTAATGAGTTTGAGTCAGCTGCCAAATAAAACAGCTGATTTGTGCTCGGTCACCTATGTACAAACGAGTCAAAGATTAACGAGATTCTTTAACGAATTTTCCAACTGCGAGCGAAGCGAAGCAGCTATCTGAGGCCGAAGGCCGAGGCGGGGTTGG
The DNA here is from genome assembly GCA_018207615.1 of Philaenus spumarius. Taxonomy (NCBI): domain Eukaryota; kingdom Metazoa; phylum Arthropoda; class Insecta; order Hemiptera; family Aphrophoridae; genus Philaenus; species Philaenus spumarius. The sequence goes on from JAGFPH010000072.1 coordinate 29,106, forward strand.
GACGCGAAGCGTCCAGGGGCACAGCCCCTAGTCCATAAATAAAGCCTTAAATAATAGTAACACATTACTTTCTGACCAAGTAATACTGTATTCAAAAACCATTAACCCCCACGCCCCATAATTAAGAGGACTGCCTAAAGTTCACAAAGCTAAACAACCCATCAGACCATTAGTCAATTTTATTTCTGCACCCGGATAAACATCTACATGAATTTAAGGAAAAATTTCGTATTTGAGACAAATCACAGCTTAATAAATAGTTTAGACCTCGTTCACAATATAAAAGTGACACAAATTGTACCCAGCCACAAACTGGCTTCATTCGATGTTGTAAATCTATACACTAACATCCCCATAGAACAAACCCTTAACATCATAAGCGTAACCTTAAAACAACTAACCCAAAATCCATAGATGAACTTATCTACCTTCTTAACGCAGTTTTACGCCAAAACTACTTCAGCTTAAATAACTTACTTCTCACAAAACAAAGGCTTTGCTTATCTGAAATCTTTCTCAATTATATCGAAAACAGGCACATATTTTCTGAATCTAACCAGTATAGAAACATAATAATGTTTTACTACTTGTGCGGGGATGTCATCATCATTTTATTTAACGGCACTGCCAGACAATTGCAACTCCTTAAAAATAAATGCAACTCATAATTTAACATTCACATTGGAACTGGAAAATGTTTATAGTTTATTTTTGAAGTTGACGGTGCGGTCTCGACTAAATATATCCCGGTGTTGGTTATTTAACAAAGGACTTGATAACTAAAGGAGAATGATAGTCATTTTCTAATCATGAAGTTTGTTTATTCTTCTTCTTTAAAACTGTTTTTATTGTTTAGAAATGTTTTCGGAATTCTTTCTAAACTTCAGCAATGTAAAATCATTTCATTAACCCTATTATAAGCGTCAGGCAACGAGAATTCTCGTCAATTGCGTTCGGCTACATACTGGCATCCGAGTGTCAAGCAACGAAAATTCTCGTCGATGCGTTTAAACCAAAATTGGTGCATCAAAACTAATAGTAAGTATGTCATATTATGTATCATTGTACTCAGGGCATTCTGAATATGAATTTGGTATATTGCTTATTACACTATGACTTATAACTATCTCGCAAAAATACACAAAAGTTCAAAACATTACAAAAGCGTTAGTCTGTCTCGTGACTAAAAAAAATAAACTGAGTTTTCCTCTTATCTTATCATAGACTAAATATTGTGTGACAAACAAGTTAGTTATGTCATTGCGAAGATCGATACCTGTAAATTTTGTATTTATAATTAAGCAATTTTTATTATTTTCCCAAAAAACTTTACTTTGGAAAATTTGGTTAAAAATTTATTTATTTTACCATTTGCAAGGCAAAAAAGTTGCAGAAATATTAAAAAAAATATTTATTCTATATAACAATGTTTTCCATACTTTTCTAAATAAGAAAATGTATAAAAGTATACACTTTACTTGAATAGGATACATTCTGTAGTTTTCAATATGTATAGGTAATTTTTAGCAAATTACTAATTTTTGTTATTTTACCACAAAACATCGTTTTATTTTTTAGAAAGATTTTTTTAATTGTTTTTATTGTGAAAAGAACATTTTTTCCTACATTTTGTACGATTTGGATTTATAATTTAATTTTTTTTCTATTTTTCCAAGAGACCTTATTTTGAAACTTTTGTTTACTAATTTAATTTTGTTTCCGTTCAAAACGCAAAATAAGTTAAAGAAAAAAATTTTAAAATATTTTATCTACACAGCAATGGTCTCCATACTTTCCTGAACGCAATAAAATGTATAATAATAGTGCACACTTTACACGAATAGGATACATTCTATAAATGTTTTAGTGATAATGTGTTCAAGCAGTGAAACAGTGCCTGACGCTAGAAGTATATCTAGCAGTAATTGGCCTGACGCTTATAGGGTTAAAAATATTACGTTTACAAAATATGAACTAGAAAACGTATAAATAAAAAACAGTTGACAGTTCTCAGCGATAACATATTAGAAAAAGAATACAAACAATTATTTTAGCTGGTATTTCAATTAAATCAAAACTAAACAAAAATTACGGTAGCTTTCGAACAAATATTTATTTTGTTCGTATTTAGTCGAAGAAACACAAATCCTCCAAGCTACAAAGCAAAATCTCATTCTTCTTCAAGAATGAAAATATTGTTAAATATTTTTGTTTAAAGGATTTTTAGGTGATAATGTTTTTAAACGTCGTATATTTTAAATGAATTATTTTTAGATTATTGAAGCTGAAAAAAAATCTCTTTACATGTCTTAAACAAAAATTTTGTTTTAGATAAAGTCAGTTTATTTTGAAAAGTTGACCAGCGCAATAGAGTGGAAAACACAGGTCTCGGCCCCCAAGCTGTGAAATCCAACCCCCCTCCCATGTTGATTATTTTCTCCTCCAATTGTCTTCTTCTTCTAGCGTAAGAGATATAACTCCCAAATTGCTATTGGAAAATCTGCTAAACATTTTAAAGTTAGTTACCGCATCGCTAGGAAGACTAAATACTATAGGTTATGGGTATTTAGTCATACGTACGAGTTACGGACAGTTGTGCTTTCAATCAGGACGAGCCGTGTGAAACAACATACGTCCATGCTACTGTGCTTGCAGTAAGTAGGTCTATACTTTTATTCATTCATTTAAGTTTGTGTAGAAGCCCGATAACTACGACGAAAATAATATTGAAGCTCGAAGTACAGTACACAATGAACAGAATACATAGACTAAAACAAAACAACTGTAAGGCAAATTGCTCCATACCTTATATCGTAGTTTGTTTACTTGCTGTTGACAATCATGAGAACATGAACGTTAAAACAATTATTACAATCAGCTTCATTAACAGCTCTAATTGACTTTTATATAGATTTTGATTAAAATATCTACTGAGGTCGTCAACATGGTATGACTACCAGAAAATATCTACTTCGAATTTACTTTCATTGTAACCAGACTCTAAAACCATGACCAACTAAAAGTTTATATAGGAAATATTTATTTTATATCTACGTAAATAAATTTTTTTTTATGGGCACGATAACTGCCGTAATTTTGAAAAAATACGGAAAATCTCGGTAGATTTCGTCAATGGGCAATTTACAACTAAAAGGTAAGGAATGGGAAGAGATTTAAAAAAAAACCTAAAAATAACTGTAATACCTTTATCATGAAAAATATTCCATACGTTTCGTTATACCTCTTGAAAGTTACAAAAAGTCTTAAAGATATTGGTAACAAAAATGAGGTTGCAGAATAAAAAATGCATTTCTCCTTTGCTAGACACAACATTTTAATAAAACTAACTTATTTGAAATCTGCAATCCTCAATGAAAAGAGTGGATAAATGTATTTAATGTTATTGTTTACGTTATACTGATAGTATTCAACAAATCGGTGTTTGAAAATATATGCTCAGCCATTAGTGGTACTAATATTACCAGCAAAAATAACTTAAAAATAATACTTACAAAACTTGAAAAAAAATTTATAACAATCCTTGCATTATTATATTTCAATACAAATGTACTTAATTTAAAGTAATATAATTTTTTTTAAATAGTAGATAGTTAATTCAAAGTAGTAAAAAATACTTACTTAAGTTTGAGAAAACATGAAAACGATATAATCTTGCGATGTGACAAAATTAATAAAATTTGTACTCTCATAGCAACAACAGAAAAGAGACTTGGTGAATTTTCAACCCCGAGTCCAATGCGTGATACAAAACTAATTGCATGTCCACAATTTGAAGTTGTTGTTCTATAATAATTACGTGGGCAACAATCAATGTTCAGAGGTCAATGGTCAAACGTCGTGGGTCACATGAGTCAAACGACATTAGGATTGCAAAGTTCAAGGACATTAATAATCAATAACATTGTTTCCGTATCACTCTGAGTTGTGATGAGTTAATTTATACTCTAATGTCACAACTATAATCTTAATGCCACACCACTTCCACTTTTATAAATACAGTAATTGTTTTGTGAGATGCAGTTGTTTAATTAATCATATTAATTAATTATTAATTATTTAATTATATTAATGAATTAATATTCATAAGATTAATGAGTTAATTCATAAGACTCGTACAATTAAAGAGATAATAAAATAAATTATTTGAAATTTGAAAAATTATGTTACTCTAATATTTCTTTATAATTATTTATTCATTTATATTGTCATAACTAATTAAGTGATTTATTATAAACCTCCAAATAAAACCTGATGCCAGGATTATTAGCTATTATGTTACTTTATGGCTATTTGTATACAATTTTATAGTAACCCTATCAATTAAACTATTTTACATTTAAGTCATTTTGATAAAACATATATTTAAAATAATAAAATTATGAACCGATTGACTCTTTTTTAAAGTTTTAAACTATACCTCTCTTCCTCTTCCTGAAGATAGTGGTTGTATGTGCAGAAAAGCTCTTCATATGTTGGTTCCATTTTTTAACTTTACTAGGACCAACGAGCGTTTAGTATGTCTGGGGCCTGTTTCAATTTATAAGCAAATTGTATTTATTTATTTTACTTGTATTTTATTTGTAACGTAATATTCTGTTTCAAAATGCTAAACTACAATAAAATTCTTAAAATTACAAGTCGTTGAATAAAAACTATTAATGAATTTTACAGCCTTTTGATTCACAATAGTAATTAATTAATATAATTTATTTGCAAGGACTGGGATGTACAATTTTTGCAAGTCTACATTTATACATATACTGTATTAAAGCTATTAGTTAAGGTTATATTTATTCCAAGTGTATAATTAAAAATTGCAGATAATTGTGTACAACACATGGTACTAAAATTATAAATCTACTCAATTTTCGTAATATCTTGTAAACTTATAATAGAATACATTATGTATCATCATTCATTGTGAACCAAGCAGTAAGTTGATGTAGGCCTAATCTCAGCTTAACTATGCTTCTCGTAAATTGTACCAGCATTAGACATCTTCAATATGCTGGCTCTGTATTTTAAATTAACACATTACCGTTTTTAAATCTATTTATAGCTTTTTACTGGTTTTAATTTTAGTTGTAAATTCCAGTATTTTCCCCAATATTTGAAGTTATTGGATATATAATACATATACAGTTATTGCACAGATTTTTTTGTGATTTTGTTTATTAAATTAAAAATGTAGATTGTATGTATTTCACTATCTTTGGAAGTCTTGCATGAATTGGAATAAGCATAAAGAATAAAAACTCCGGACAAGATGGTAGTAAATGTTTATTTTAACTGATTTATCTCCCCTCAAGGATTTGGATTTGGTTATACAATCCACATTGTAGACTTAGCCAAAGCATCGTGTAATTGTGTTGCAACTAAAAATAAACACTATAATAAGTTAAAACCCACGTATACACATTTGAAACCTATTAGAGTTATTCCTGTTTAACATGAGTTACGACGTCATTTGCATAACTCACGTGACCTATCATTTCGAAAATTAGATTTTATCAACTGAAGCCACGCACTTCAACGGCGAAATGTCTTACACTCACGTAACACATTTTATTTTCAAAACACATTATTCTCTTCTCATTCCACGCTTCACTCGCAGACTATTTATTTGTACGGCAGTTATCCCATTTCACTTTTTATTTGTACTCTGGTAATCAAAAAGCCAATTGGATTTATTTCTTCATATCAACTAAGAATATTGTGTACCAAATACGTCCAGCTCTTTAGTTTTTGGGAAGTGCGTGGAATTTATATTATTTGTTGTATAATGGAAAAAAACAAACAATATTTAGTAAATTCTAACCCAATCGCGAACTTATTTAGTTTTTACTTGAGTCATTGGTTATATTAACTCTGGTTTTTCCAAGCAATTAAACACTCATTAAGGGTCATATTTGTATAATTATGTTAACTTTGATATTTTCCATGTCAATGAAAAAAGTAAGAAATTAAATTCATCGAATAAATTATCAATTTAAAAAGTCAACGTATCTCAGTCGTCCGATGACCGGTGGGTACACCCTCGTGTGTTAAAGTTCAGTGTTTGCCATGTGTATGTTTATGTGTGCTTTTTAGTATTTTAATGTAGTGACGACCTCTCACGGGCGAGCGTCTGATGATAGAACATAGTTCTGAAACGCGTAACGTAAAAAGTTACAATAAGTCACAAGACGGAGTAAATACTATAAACTTAGATTCAAATCTGTGACTTGGATACTTAAACTCAAAAATTAATTTAAAACCTTGATCAACTAGAATGTATAGCACTGAATTTGTAGCATGGACTGTGATATTCGCAGTGGACTCGGAGTTAATTCGAGTGGTGGGGGGTCAGAGAAGCACAGTCTCCTACCAAGCTTTGAACGGAACACTTCGGTCTAGAAGCCCTTGTACGGGTTTTCAATATCATTATTGTCCGTGCACAAATCTATTTACTATTTAACTATCGCTATTTATTATTGTTTTTTAGCGTTGTTCATTTTTTTATTGTTTATATTTGTATAATTTTAGGTTTAATGGAAGGCAGTGTCAAATCAAAGTTAGGGGGTAGAAAAAATATTCACAGCCAAACCCGTGAGATCGTTGCTTAAGTTTACCACTTCATGAAAAGAGAAGTGGAAACACATGCTCCATAATTTGACAAAGGTTCAGGAACGAGTTGTACAGGCAACTGGTATTTCAAAGAGCACATTCAAGAGAATATTGAAGGAGGAAAAAAGTTGTAGTGAATCTGACAATTCTTTTAGTACTCCAAACAAAGTTAGACACCGAGCAAATATAAAAAATGACTTAGATAATTTTGATTTAGGCGTAATTCAAAGGACAGAAAAATGACTTTCATCGTGTCACTTTTGGTCCGTGTGATAAACGATACTTTTCACCACACTGTGATTAATAATATTAATAATAAATTTATTTTCAAAATAAAATATCGTTTCTCAGTAACATTCCTGAAGAAAAAAATGACAACACAGGCCTAGTTTAAATTTACAGCACTAACTAAATTATTGATTTTAATATTCACTAAATTAATTGGAATAGCTGATTTCAAATCATCGCGTAATATTAAACGACAAAATTTTAATACACTACTACCGATACTTTTACACGAATAAACGTAGGCCTACCGATGTACTTTTTACTTTCTCCACCCTATACGTAGAATATGGAGAAAGTATTGTTTTCGTCCAAATTTTAGAATGTGAATTTTTAGTGTAATTATCTCTTTTGGTGCGCCCTGAACCCCCAAAAAATTTTTAGTGGAATTATCTGTGTTGGTGCTCCCTGATTACCAACGGCCCGATTTTGATGAAATTTGTTATGTAGGTGTAATTCTGGAATATCTCCATTTCCAAATTCAAATTTTTCCATTTTTCAAATTTTGGATTTTTAAGGAGTTTTACCACCCAAAAATGGCCAAAAAACGAGAAAAATCTAAATTTCTCAAAAACGGTTCGAACGATTTTGATAAAATTTGGCTTATTTGTAGCCCTTAATGTACTCTAACATATGCAAAAACCGCATCTTTCTAAAAATTCTCGTTTAGGTAATAATAATAACTGATTTTGGGGGGTTTTTTAGCCAAAAAGGGGGTTGTTTTTCAAAATGTTTCAAAACCTTTTTTCGTGCACCTATATAGGCCTAATTGACATATTTGGTGCAAATTTCTTTGAAATCGATTGAATAGTTTAAATAATAATAATAATATAATGTGGATGTGTGTTACAGGCATCTCATATTTTCCATGGTAACATTTTCCTACTTTTGCAATTATAAATAACCACCTCTTATGCTACTCTTGGGAAGGTATAAAGTTTCAACTGGGAGAAAGTACGTGGCAGTTATTTGGTACCGTTTATTTAAATAATAAGTTATAAGTTTATTTATTTTACTTAACACTTGTAAATAGTATCAAAATGTAGTTTGTATTGTTAGGTACTCATGTTTGTTTCTTTGTTAAAATAGTTATTATATCTATCGTTATAAGTTGTTTTAACGTTAATCGTGAACAAGAAACAGGTCCGTGAGCGTTACTGACATCAGACAGACCAAAATTGAGATAAGGCTTGTTTCGTATTCTTTGTTGTATGAAATGTAAATAAACGAAAAATCACACTTTTCTCAACAGTCTACAAACAAAACTCTTATTCTATTTATATATAGATATAAAAAGTCCCATATCTATACAGTATTTACATGTTGCAAGTAATACAACACAATGCTGTCGCAATAACTTTGATAGGAAGTAGAGCGTAGTGTCCTTTCTCCTCCAGCGGTCGGCGTCCCCACTTGCCTATATTCTTCCCTCCCGCCAGCGCATCGTAAAGTCCATGCTAAAACTGACGAGCTATATGTCAAACTCGCCTATGCTGAAACCATTGTCTGTAATATGACCATAGGACTCCCGCACTTTTCCATACCCTTCTCTTTACTTCCGTTTGTTAGCCAAGTAAGTGTTCTCTTTTATAATATGTATACGCCTGTTTTATATATTTCTCTTAGTCTGTGTTAAGCTGCCTTGTCACTGACGAAACCATGTTGGGCAAGACTCAATAACATTTTGTAGAAGTTACTAAATATTGTGTGTTTGATTTTTTCAATAAAATATACTTCTACCAAGTACCATCGTTCAATTATAGTACTTATTGTATAGTTCATATATTTTAGAATTAATGTGAAGCTCTCCTTGCTGTCAGTTACGTTACAGTTCCCATGTGATGTGTTTGTCTCCTTATATTATGTGTAATTCCACCTCGTGCGAGCTTCGGGACGTTGTCAGGTTGGTTTGTAGTTGAAAAGATCCTCCAACAAGTTGATGAAACGACTGTTTCACTTCAAATCGTGTATTAAAGCAAAACAACTTATTCCTATGCTGGCTCGAACTTACAACTAAACTAAATAAAGGTAATGGCAAGTGAGTCTACATTGTGTTGTCTGGAGCAAGGGCTATTAACAGACTTACTAATCAACCACCGTCAAATACATGTAAGTCCACAAGAAGACCGAAGGTACACCCGAAAGGGAGAAGTACCATCGCCACATTTACCTTTTAGTGGTTTAATCGAAACGTCTTAAATTACGACACAAGTACATTTAAAACTTTCAGTAAAAATACATATTATGGAAATTTCACAACTCTTGTATATTTCTACTTTCTGAAAAGCTTAGACCAGTAGCTTTTAAACGGTAGATCAAACAATTTTCTATTTGTCTTAGAAGCCGAGAAAGCCACCCATTTCCATATTTGCCCAACTGTATGTATAATCTTACAGTGCGAGCTCGATAATCGATAAAACATTTGTATCAACGAATTCCTAGAAATGAGTTATATACGTGTTTCATATTAAAAAATAAAACTTCGACAAAATCTTAAGGTGGTACTACTTGGAAACTGTCAACTTGTCTAGTTCGGGAAAACTTATATATTTACTATTATCTCATTATATGTCAAAAGCACAACACTAGATATTACGAAATAAATGTGAAACATACGGCTCTAGACTCCAGGCCCTGGGGACAGTTTTATTAAATTCAACGCTTCGAGCAAGCACTGGAAGGTTTGCACAGTATTTCTTCGTACATTTATTTTTTGAAGGTAAATACAAGAACACTGTTAAGGTATATATTGAACGTTAGACTTGTTTAAACAAGAATATTACTAACAAGTTAATTAAGGAACTGCAATTTGACGCCACTATTGTGCAACGTCGAGACATTATTGTAGTCCCTCAACCCTAACATACAGGCTCGTGTTATTAAAGCCCGTTACGTCTAATTATGTGACTAAATATATCATTTATGGACCTTTTTCTTGTGTTGAAGGTTTCTTTAACCAGACTTTTTCAATTATGTAAAATAACATTAGTACAATGGTTTTTAAGTTTAAAATGTACATTCAAAATAGAACATCTTGCCACGCACAAACCCTCTCTACCCTCTATTTTTACCTTTTCCTTTAATTTAATTAATGACATTTAATAAAATAACATCTAACTTGGTTTTAGGCCGTATTTGTTGTTTTGTTATTTGTACTAGTCCGTTTTAAAAATATGAGAGGTTTTGCGATGATAAGAAAAGGAAAATATTTTGTTTTCCAGTTCTTATGATTTAAATTTAAATTTACCTTGACCTTTTTGTCTTTTTTGCAATTCTTTAGTACATTAACTCAATTATGATTCTACTCCGGGGTCGTTTCCTTTGGATTTAAAATTTTGTGTGATCGATAGCTTAGCTCTTAACCTTTTTATTCCTAGAGTACTTTATGAATTTAGGATATTAAATTTTATTTGTAAATAATGTAGTCTAGATTTGAAAAATCAAAAATTATTTATTCAATTAAAAAACACAAAACTAAATTTTAACGCAAAGGCGTTTTCAAACATAGTACAATCTAATTATAAACTTGGACAATATTATCAATATATTACATTCGTGGATTAGCCATTGTGAGTATTGCATTTAAATGGATTTACTTTAATTAAACATCCCCTGAATTTAATTTATTTAAAAATATTATGCTTAAATTTGCAAATAGGAATTATTTTATTTGTTAATGTAAAAACTTGATTACCTGTTACTTACAGACACAAGATGTTCAATGTTCATTATCGACTCCTCCTTAGGTGTGAGTCTTCTTAAAGATGTCTTCTTCTCGATTCCAGATTGGTGTTGACTCCCTCTTCTTAAAGCTGTCTTCTTCTCCACTGCTCCGACGTTGATAACTCCTTTTCTTTAAAGATGTTTTCTCCTCAAATTCTTTGTATCTTTTGGCAAAACAGGCCTTCTTCTTATTGTTTTTTCTCGCGACGAATTTACGGCCCGCTCACTACAGACCGAAGTTAAGATTAAACGATCACCGAATCTTCTATGTACTTAAACGTATCTCGTCACTATTTCCTTAAGCTGAGTCGTGTGCACGCCGTGCTGGTCTATCCATAACTAATTTTAGACACCGTGTTCGCTGAACTCTCTGGGTTGTTTTCAGTCAAACGAGTCTCTTCCGTTGAATTTATAAGAAATTCTGATTTCTTAAGTTATAAATATATTTCTTGGGTCTAATATATTTGTTGAGTTATTTCATGAATTTTGGTGTAATTATCTTCTCTTAATTAGGTATCGTTTAATTGATTTAGACATTTTATTACTGTTTCTTCAATGGTTTTGATTTTATTGGAGTAGTCAATCCTATGACGTCATGTCCTTTCTCCACCCTCTTAGCTCGCACTCCTGTCCGGACTGGTCTGTTTATAAATTCTGTATTGTTTTTAAACAAAACTCTATAACTGTTTTGTCTGTGGGTTGATTTTGAATTTAACTGTCTTGAATGACTCGTGATCACTTTCTAAATCCTTCCTCGTTTTTATTTCTACTCCTAATATTTCTCTGTTTACGTGCTTCGAAACTTAATGCTTTATTTTTAAATTTAATTTTTGTAAATTTAACAATTTTGATAATTTATTGTTCTTATCTTCTTTGTCTTGTCTTGAAAAGCGCTAAACTGGTTTTGGATGTTTTGTAACTTAATTAGTTCCTGAGACATTTGTTTGTTCTAATGACTCGCTTTTGTTTTTTTATTTTTCATTCCCCCTTTTTAACTTAATTTTATTTCTCACATAACTTTACAATACATATTACATATACCTTGTACATAATCTATCGATTTACTCTCCCTTTTCCCTTTACTTTACCTTTATTTTAATTAGTAAAGTTTTTTGTTAATGTATTTTATTTCACAAAAACTATTTTTGTTTTAATGAACTTGGCTTGATTATGCATTATTACTTATTCTATTTATTTGTAATTTTAGTCGTTTAATAACATTTTGGAATTTTACGTTATTAGCTTTTTAACCCCAAAAATAACTTTAAAATCTCATTTTTGGTTAGAAATTTTTATAAATCTGAAATTATTTTTATTCCATCTTTATTAACCCTTCTTGATTTACAAATGTTTCTATTTAGTTTTTTGTAACGATTAAAATCTTAAAAGTTTTCCCCTTTCTCTCTTACATTTATGCTTATAACTTCCAAACAAAATATCTGATTAAAATTCTTTTAGTGGGTTTTAATATAACTCATTCTCTTCTTTGTATCAAGCTAAAATCAACAACTAATTTTACAATTTTATATTTTAACATGTGTATACTAATGCTAGAAGTAAACGGACAAAATCGTGCCAGTCTGAACCAAGACTGATCCTGTTAGGTCCTGCCTTTATTTGGTCTTAACCTGTCTCCAACGCTTACTTCATACTCCTATATATAAATTAAACTAAATTTTTTCGTTCCTTTTTTAAAATAAACTCTTGAAAACTCTTTTTTAACTTTAAAATGCTTTTAAAATTTTTATCATTCTCAATTTGACGAATTTTAACCCCCTTTTTACTCTAATTAATTTCATTAACTTTCTCTAATTAATTTCACTAATTGTTGCCATTGTAATTAGCCGTTGCAATGTGGTGTAAAACGAATTAAACAAAGGAAGACCGGAGAGGACGAATAATAAACGGAAACATAAATAACAGTTTATACAGTTGCAAAATCAATAGCAGTATCTACAGTTTCAACATCAATAGAAGTCTATACAGTGTAACATCAATAGCAGTATCTACTGTTTCAACATCAATATAAGTATCTACAGTTCCAACATTAATACCAATATATACAGTTGCAGCCGTATGAACAGTAGCGTATTAATTACCAACTAAGATATCGCCTTAATCACTAAAAAATATAAAACAACTAAATACTACATAAAATGTATAAATCATATTTATGTAAATACTAGCTGACCCGTGCGAATATTTCGCAAGTTCGGAGTAGGCCTACATTTACCTGATTCAGTTAATTAAGTTTATTTATTTACATTGGTTTATAAATAACAGTTTCCCTATACAATCTTACAGTGTAAACAATCTAACTAACAGCTGTCATGTTAGTTAAACAGATGGTTAGTAGATGGCGCCTTTCATTAGGACCATACAGAGTATAATATAAAAGTTTTTTAAATCAATTTTTGTTATTAAAACATGAATTTTAAGCTGTTTGTCTATTTTTCCCGTGTAGTGGTTAAGGAAAGCTTTAAAATGATGCCTCATTCATGTAATTTGATGATGTATTAAGGAAGTTATGGCATACTGACAAAAAAAAAACTTCTGATCTTATGGAAGTAATTCAACCAAGACAGAAATCCGAAAAAATCTCAGCAAATGTTATATAATTAACTTACGGTTAAAAAAACTAAACTTTTTCAAATTGACAGACATTTGCAATTTTTAATATTAAATTACATAAAAACTATTTAACACATTTTTTAGCTATTTTAGTGCTGTTATCAAAATGTAGTTAATTTACACATAATTTAGTGATTGGTAAATTGATTTAGTCACTTACCTTCAACAAATAAATTTTAAAATGTTTCAATGTTAGAGACCTGCATAAATACACAATGTGAGTTGGACATAATTTCCTCTTAAGAGAAAGAGATATGCACCAAGAAAACATAATTTGAAAGGGTGTATGATTCATTAACCTTAAAGTGCGTTTTGATATTAAATTAAAATTAATTCCTATAGAACAATTATTACTGAATCAGTATCAATAAATATTAGTCACCTGACCAAACTTTTCTGGTCTAAGAAACACTATTATAAAGAGTGGTCGTCACTCAATGGGAGTTAATATTTAAACACTGTAAGTTGATTCCCATGACTCCTCCCAAAAGGGCGCAAACTTTAACTACGTTTATAATTAGTTTAGTTGTCTCAAACTTTTAGTTTTAAAATTCAACGGTTACAAACTTATTAGGCTATTCTTGGGATGTTTCCAACACTATATTTTGTTATTGAAAAATACAAAATGGCGGACAGGCGGAAAAGGTATTATTTTGTGGCATCGGATTATGCAAACTTTGAGTTTATTTTAATGCACTTTAACATCTCTTGGGCAGTTATTTTACAAACACCATTTACATAAAATTACATTATATTGTATACGAATTAACAACGTTCGTTATTTTAAAATAATAACTAAGGATTAAGTATAAGTAACAACTAAGAATGTATTGCCAGATGCAACTAACATAAAATTAATTTCGTTTTGCGAAGTAACTCTCAAGTATTTTCTCCAGAACTCACGTTTAAAAATTCCCTTTTCACAGCAAAACATTAAATTGTAAATAACTACATACATTAATAATTACAAACATTTATTGGTCTGTTTATTCAATTATTTGAGTTAATAGTAATTTAAGACAAAATTATTTTAGAAAACTAACATAAAGCAGTATGTAAAGATATAGTATGAATTTGAGTGGATTGTTAGGATGCCGTCAATCTCAAGGACCCGCAATATGCTTCATCCTTTCCTACCTTACATCTGTGTATTGATTTTATTATTCTATTCAATTATATCAGTATTATGACAGGGCGAGGATGTTAGAGTTATCATGCAAACGAAATGCTTGGTTATGGCATAATCTGTTAAGAAAAGCGTTAACATGGTATTACCATGGAAGAGCGGCTAATAGTGATTCAATCGATTATGTAATTAATTATTGCATATTTTTACTGAAATGTGTAATAGAGAAGTCTTTCTTCTGACAGTAACAACCTATAGACTGGGTGCAACTCCTCCACTTAATCAGTTGGATCTATATTCCATTTAATGGATGTACAAACTATATTGCGCTATAATCCACTTAATTGATACAATACAATTTGAACACTGTTACGCACAAATTATATATTTGTTACGCAAACTCTTTTCAACTACTAGTTAGTTATGTTTAAACAAGTTTATGTAAATTAACTTTTTAGTTGTGACATTCTGTGTTCAAGTTATATCATCTCGTAAGTTAAGCACAATATTTATTTGTGCAACTAGATGTTGGTGTTGATGTTGTTTACAATGTGAAACTTTTGAGTTTAAAACTGTTTTATTAGTTTTAAGATACAAAAATTAAGTGTTCCCTATTCATAACCCTCAGTTCAGTCAATGAACAATACACAGGAATCATTTTGTAAATTAATTTAACAGATTTATACACGTATCTTGGCTCATTAATTTGTTCTAGCGAAAAGGTGTTCTTTCAAATTAGGTTAGCAAACATGAAATACACTAAATTGATACACTTAAGAAAAGTACAAGCTGATATTATAACTATACAAATTTAGTTTATAAAACACACTTTTGTCACAATGAACTAAACTAATCTATGATATAATAGATTAATAGGTAGAAATATAGTGCTAAAGTCCTCTGGCAATCTCAAAGTCCTGATTTGACTGCACTAGTCTTTCTCAAATCAGGATGCCTTAAACAGATTGTTGATCTGAAACATCTGTGAAATAAAAATCGGTAAAAATTGTACTATCAACATTTATAATTAATTATAACTGATGAGTGTATTTACTAGAAATTAGTGCACTTAATGTCATTATGCAATACTGTATATTTATCTAAAAACTATGGTCTCGAATTTGAGGAGAAATTACAGAAATTTACAAAGAACATATAGGTCTATACAAAGTAAAGAATGTGTTCTTTTAAATAAATAGCTCAGCTGTAGAAAGATTTTCAGTGTTGGAACAATAAACGGCTTTTTTCTGTAACTCTTTTTAGGATCCTTTTATGCAGACGTTTTTTTTACAACCAGGCGATGGATGTAAAAATATAAACACAATTGCAACAATAACAGCGTCCAGTAGCAGTGCATAAAAGGCTTTACATTGTGTTAGATTAGTAGTACTCGGTCGTTTAGCACAATACGCGTGCATAAAATGAGCATAACCAGACGTGTAATCTATTTCTCATGCGCTCTTTCCATTATAAGTTGATGTCATCCTTTAAAATGATTAGCATTATTTTTAGGTATGTATTTGTTTAGTTCTGCGAAAGTAGTTATAAAAGATGTGTGTGAAAGAAGGAAAGAGGTTTGCAGCACCTTAGGGTCCTCCCTATTTATTTTGTAAAGGATATAAGAAATATTATACAAACTTAATATCCCTCTGAACTGAATCATATACGTTTTTTAATTAGGCTGTAAGTTACATTTGCAAGGAATCACGACGATTTTTTAATGATATTACATTACATTATAATTAATTTTAGCTAAAACTCTAATTTGATTTATAATTTGTTAGTCGTAGCTCATGTATTACTGAGGATGACGACTTTGTAGTTGAAACGAGTTTCATTATTAAACGTATGTGTATGAGAATTATAGTATTGTTATTGTTAACTTAAATAATTCCTTCTCACTCGACAAGCTCAAAGTTATATAATTTAACAGAACAGATATCAATTTTAGACATCGCAAAGTAAGAGTTTGTTATTATATTTACTTAATACTTAAAGGAATTTGTTTTTCAATGTAAAATGACTCTATGATTGTTTGTCAGATTGAATCATAAATAAAAACAGATAAATTCAAAAAGAGGAGTTCTAGTTTGTTCAAACTAAACACACATGGCAAAGGAGATTAATATTCCCGTGAGTTCAGAGAAGTAAACAAATACACCTGAAGGAATATATGGGAAGCGTTCCAGGAACACGTATTGCAAGTCATATTGCTTTACTGCAGAAATGTAAGGGAGTTGTATTTGAATCTAGGTCGAGTCAGGCTGAGCTGAGTGAGTTTAGTAAACATGTAGGCCTTGAGTTTTATAAAATTATTCCATATTTATGCCTGAAGCCTTAATAGGATTGTTCGACAGCATCACAAAAAAATAAGATAATTATAACTAATGTATATAAAATCAGTTTACTCAATCATTTCTTAAATGAAAAAAAAAAAAAAAATTTAATAAATCGTTAAGGAAATAATAATTTTAAAAATTACATAAAATCCTGAAAATCTTTCTGAATTTGAATGCGTTTCAACCGAAATTGCCATTCTTAGTGACAGACTAACTTAACAATTAAGCTCGACTACTTATTTATAGTTCTTTTTGATTTTCCTATAGTAAATAGGCCACTGATGTTTTAAAGTTGGAAAACATACACTTTTAAGAATACATTGTTGAAGTACGGAATTACAGTAAAATTTGGCCTTCACTATTACATTATAAACAACAAATATTTATTTGCTTAAATCCAAAATTGGATTGAAACACTCTGAAACTTGGTACCCAACACAACTAGACTATGAAATCATAAATTAAAATTACAGAAGGTTATTTTAATAATAATGTCAGAAATTGGGTTTAAGTAAATGGAGAAATTACAAGCATTTTAAAATTGAATTAAATATATTTAACTATTCAGTTTTTGAATAAAGGTAAAATGGGCAAGGATGTTATATGATATACTTGACACTAGAGCCTGGTTTCATGACGTCAGGTTATCTCGAACATGTGAGTATGTCCCAGCACGTTCATAAACATGTTTTCTTGCGCACTAATTTTTGGAATTGTTTAAAAAATGTACAATTTACTTCACTTTAATATTATTCTATTTTAAACATCGTCACTTTTGTTTTTATGTATTTTTTGTTTAGGTAATTATAGATTTGAAAATGTTCTGAAAATGAAAACGAAATATGCTTTTTTAACTAAAAACTAATCTATCCGCAAGATAAGAAATTTTTAGCTGTGGGGACATTGCTCTTTGTAATGCAATTTTTATTTTAAAATTAATTAATCATTAATTTCGAAATCCAATTATCCTTTTTTTAGAGAGAGGGGGGCAGGGGAGTAACTCAGACAGTTTAAATGTTTCTGGTCTCCTGTAAATATTAATGTTTGAAATTTGGCATTTGCTGTCTTGCTTGGTTTTGTTCAATAAATAGGCCTACGTCTGTTTGAGTGAAAATTCCAACCATAGTAGTTATATAATTAATTATTGAGGAATAGTAATACACAAAATATTTTTTGTTTTCTTATGTAACGTCATTTTGACTAAGCCTAAAAATATTATATACCAATCTTGAAAACCAAGAACTGCAAGAAGTATTTTTCATTGTAGCTCTTATGGAGGTTTTAAAACGAATCTGTTATATCATTTTGACAGAAATCCGAAATTTGTAACTAAAACTGAAACAATTTGTTACAAACATTTTGTTTTTATTTCTAGAATAATTTGTAGGAAGAAATTAATAGAGCTGTGCCATTTTGGGAGCTTGACGGTGAACGTTTGATCATATTTTTTTATAGCAATTATTATTATTATTTTTAAATTACCATGTCTTTCCATCTGGGTATAAAACTAGAATATCCCTTGTACTATGTATCCATTGTGATTCAGTGTACATATACGGTAGAAATCACTTGAATCTCTAAAAAATAGGAACTCTAAAAATAGAGATTTTACACCAGAAAACAAGCCCAAAGTAAGATTTATTACAAAACATATTAAATCGATAAAAGTTTTGTTAAATAAGTTCCCAGGCAATTTAACTAAGAGAACTTCACTCAATACATCTGTTAAACTAAATATATCGATTACAAACTTTTTTGTGAAAAGCTTTTAAACATTGTCTAGATTAAAAAGTTTTATAGCCACAACTTTATAACTAAAACCATAAAACTCTTAGTTTCATTTTAAAAAGAAAATACAGCAAGTAACCATGGTGACAGATTCTCACAAGTGTTCATTAATACTCGTAAAGAAGAAAACTGTGGGTGCGTTTTAAACATGATACATAATACAAAGTGTTTTAATCCTAAATTTTCATCTCTGTACAATATAGAATAATCTAAGCTAAGATTGAACTAAAGATCCACTTAGAAATGCACAGATATCGAAATCAGAGTTTGGCAATGGTAATATATCTGCACTAAGCCTTTTTAATATTTTTTTTTGGTATTTGCTTATTTCAGCATATTTTTCATAGAAGATACTGTATTTATTTTACTTTAACGTTGTTATCCAATTTCATAACTGCCCAAAGTAATACGTATTTTATTTATTTATATTTAATTCTAAATACTTGTACAGTAAGTACTAACTCAATAAACTATTCAACAATATGGAATAAATAGTTTTATATAGTAAAGGTTTGATAAAAGCGGAATCGTGTATTATTAAACTAAACCTAGATTTCAACAATATGATCAATATGAATGTTTGTTCTAATAAAACACAATAATTGTCATCCTGAAACAAATACACCTGAATGAATACAGGCGAACAGTTCCATGAACAAGTATTTCTTTACTTCAGGAATTTAAGCCACTTATGTGAGTCTAGGCAAAAAAAAAAAAAAAAAAAAAAAAAAAACAAGAGACAAGTGTCAAGAAACGTCAGTGACTTGCGTAGAGAATATGCGAATACATATCTATAAATCTATACCTTAAAGATCTACAACTTCTAATTGAGATATTGGAATTATTTTATCATTAATAATTTCTAAAAAAATTCATTTCAAGTTTGTTTGAGCCTATATTTCATAAAAATAATATTACTTTATTTTATAAAAACTAGCGGCATTTACTCAGTAATTACTACACTAAATAAAAAAAATTGAATAAGTTATACTTCAAAAGTATAACACAAACATTTATTTTTTGTTTTGAGATGTTTTAATCTAACAACTGATTTACTAGATAATTATTCCATAAAGATAAACAACCTTTTCACGTAAAATGCAATTTTTTCATTGATCACAAAACGTTTTCTAACTGTAAATACGGCTCTCATTTTGTATATATAGTTTATATAATTACTTTGGTTTAAGCATGCAATACAACACGACATCTGTTAGTGAAATTAAATATACAATTTAACAAAGTAAACCATTAGAGAACTCACTGAAGGAGGAAGTCTAGAAATCTCATAGATTACAACTGAAAGGATAACCTCATAAAGCTGTTATTTAATAATAAAGTAGTTTTCATCTTGTTGCAAAGTTGAGCGCTGTGGACTTTTATCATAAGAAATACATAAACCTTTTGTATCCTTGAGCAATATAAGAGGAAAATCGAATAAGTAGCCATAATGGCAAGCATAGTCACTCAAGGCGGTTGGGATATATAATGTATTTCTTTGGGACGTTTTATTTTTTTGTTTCTGCAGTGTCATCACAACGAAGCAGTATACTAAAAAGTGTAGAATAGAATAATGTTATTAAGTTTTTTAGCCTAATTATTTAACTATTAACTGTCCTAATTTAAAAAACATATTTTAAATTATATAAATGACGAATGGGAAAAAATAAATTATAAAAAGGAGAAGTTACCTAGAGCATTTCCATATAGTTATAACGAGCTTTTTAACAGGGAGAACGATACCAGGAAGTATATGTACTAAGAAGTGTAGAATAGAATAATGTCAATAAGTTTTTCAGCCTAATTAATTAACTATTAATTGTCCTAATTAAAACAATTATTTTAAACTAAGAAAATATTTATCATAAAGTTTTTAACTCGAATGCTATAAAATGTTTCTTTTTTATAAATTCAATTCGGATCAAAATGAATGGTGGGTGTAGATTGTTATCAATTAATTGATTTTGCCTGCGTGTCTGAATTTATATCGCAGTTATGCCAAATTTTGTTTGCAATAGAAGTACAATTAATGCTTAGTTACGATTGGTCCTTATTTTAAATATAAATTAAATTCCTATAACTTCGTATTGTAACTAATTTCCCAAAATCTTTAAGTATTCATATCATCCAATAATTATTTACAAACCAAAATATGAACATTTAATATCATTTAACTCATTTCTCTCTGTAGATAATATTAATTAATAACGTAAATAGAATAATTAATCAAGGATAAAGAAATATGTATATAAGTGTTAAAACCAAATATAAAATAAGTGGATGAGCTCGCCTATCAATACAGAGAAAATATCAGTATAAAAACTGGATAGAATTTGTTCAGCAATTACTTGGAAACGAATGTCTATAATAAAACACTTGGATCTACAAAAATCATTTTACAAATAAATTGAATTTTTTCTGCGATGCACATTCACAATCTTGTGCCTTGTTTGTAAATAGTGAGTGATTAACATGAAAAGAGTCAACATTATCAACCCAATAATAACATCGTAAATATCCATGTACAACCATTAAGACACCACATTTAAAAAATCTTACTTTTAATAAAAACAAAGTAGTGAAAATTTGTAAACAATTTATGGAGTAAACGTGTATACGATATAAATGATGGTAAAATAAAGGGTTCATCTGTAAGCAACTACGGGGAAACATTGGTATGCTTACATTTGAAAATAAAAGGTACATTTTTCCTAACATTCTAAAATGGACTGGACCAAGGTAAATGTATCTGAAATGTTAAGAGCAGGTTGTTCAGAAACAGATTATCAGGTTGGTATTTAATTTAGTGTAGTTTACCTTAGTGCCGTAAGTAGAGTTCTACTAAAATAAATGTATAATATTCTTAACCCTTCTTGAACAAAGTAATTGATCACGATTTATCTAAAAAATTAAAACAAAAACTATTATTTTTAAATTTATATAATATAGTTGTAAAATTTTCGCTAAATTTAAGCTTGAGGGAATTTTATTAGAAGAGATGATTCCTGAAAAAATTAAATACAATACCGGTACCCTTTTTCAAAACGTAGTTATGTAGGATGTATTTCTTATTTTAACCACAATACAAAACATGTATACAGCAGCAGTTTAAATAAACAAATTGAGTAACTTGTTTTGCGAAGTTTTAATCTAACAGCTGATTTACTACATAATTATTCCATGTAGATAAACAACCTTTTCACGTAAAGTGCAATTTTTTCATTGATCACAAAACGTTTTCTAACTGTAAATACGGCCCTCATTTTGAATACATAGTTTATATAATTACTTTGGTTTAAGCATGCAATACAACATGACATTTCTGTTAGTGAAATTAAATATACAATTTAACAAAGTAAACCATTAGAGAACATCACTGAAGGAGGAAGTCTAGAAATCTCATAGATTACAACTGAAAGGATAACCTCATAAAGCTGTTATTTAATAATAAAGTAGTTTCCATCTTGTTTCAAAGTTGAGGGCTGTGGACTTTTATCATAAGAAATACATAAACCTTTTGTGTCCTTGAGAAATATAAGAGGAAAATCGAATAAGTAATCATAATTCACTCAAATCGGTTGGGAAATATAATGTATTTCTTTGGGATGTTTTATTTTTTTGTTTCTGCAGTATCATCACAACGAAATTTTTATATTGTGCCAATGTTTAAATTTTTCCACGAGTCAATGTCAGTGCTTTTCTTAATAAAATAAACATTTGCAACTCTCTGACAAAATTCTTCATTACTCTAATATTAAACGCATTGTTATTATATATAATTACTGGTTTGAAATTCACGCTACAGGAATAAAGTACATTCTGACTTACAATGTATATTAAAAATGCTACCATAGGTATAAAATCAATATTTAACGATAAAAACATTGTTTTCTCAAAGTTTAAAACAGTCTTTAAAAAAAGTGCAGAAAAAAAGTATCCTAAGATTTTAAACAATTTATGTTAGTTTTTCAAATTGTATAACGGTTCGTAAAGTAGGTGATCCAAATTTTGTTTATTATTTATACCATTATTTTAGTGTTTGCTTGCTTCTTCCAGTCCACTCGAAGAAAAGAATTATCAAAGAGAAGTGTGGTAAAGTAAGGAGAATACTGGACAACGGAGGAGTTCGTTGCAACACAGATATATTATATTGTTAAAATTTTAGAAGTATTAACCAATTTGAGTTAAAATTAACATAAAAACTTCATATATGTCATACCTACATGTTATAAAAAACTACGTTAACATCGGAAACTAAGATACAAACTAGCAGACAGTCAGACAAAGATAAATTGTATTTTAAATAGTATAGATATACAGATTATTAATTTGTTGCTTACAAATTTTGTAGCTTGTATTTCCTATATACTTTAATCATCTTATTTGTAGTAAGGGCACAATTTTTAACAATGAATTGTATTATTTGTACTAAACCTTGATCAAAGTTAAAAATACGTAAGTCTGTTTGTTCAAACAAAACACACATGGCACACAAGTTGAATACTATTTCTCTGAGCCTGTTTAGGTAAACAAATACACCTGAAGGAATATACGGACTAAATGGGAATATAAGACTTCCAGAAACAAGTATTACGAGTTATATTGCTTTACTGCAGAAATGTAAGAGAGTTGTATATGAATCTAGGTCAAGAGACAGGCTGAGGCTGAAGCGAGTTTAATATTAAACATGGAAACTTTGTTTTTAACAGAATTAAGAAAAATATGACTAGCTACTTTCTCTTGATTGATCATATGTTGTTATCGTCATAATATGTTAATTAAGATTTCGGTTCGATGTGGAAGAAATTATTATCATTAAATAAAAATAAAAATCGCCATTCTCAGGCACTTAATATTTAAAATCTAAAGCTAAATAATAGTGAATGTGTATTGTAGATCTGTAATAAAGAACAATTCAATCTCGTATTGGTAGTTTTCTCAGAGTGTGCATTAATACAAATACGACTTTATGTGGACCTCCGTTCTGTACAGTTTTAATATAATGTATTTTATAATAAAATAAAATAATAAATTATTGCACAGTATATTAAGCACAAAATTAATTTTAGTAAATATTTGTGCTCATCAGACAATTTCCAACTTAATTTTAAGGCAGTAGAAACCAAAAATTGAAAATAATTGACTTTTTAAATTTCTGTCAGTGATAACTGCTGACATATCGCTTCCTTATCGCCAACCGATGTGTTATTAGTACATTTAAAGAATGTTATGTTTTACAATACAATCATTATTTTAGATGGGGAAAATGAATAAGGAATATTTGTTTAAAATAAATCAAATGAAACAAACTGTCATTAACCATCTTCTTAAATACAGGATCAATAACTATTAACCAAGGTATTTGTAATAAATTTGATCCTTTCTGAAGATGTTGTCCTGTACCCATGGAAATGCTTTTCTGTAAGAAGAAACAGAAGGGTGGAATGTTATTACACAACTAATTAAAGGTACTACTAACTGCGGCTGACCACTAACTCCAGTTCTTTAAGTTTGATTAAATTCACTAATTATTGTATTTTATTATTTAATACAGAGTGTTCATAATGTCCCTTTATTATTTTTTTTATTGCAAATAAGTTAACAAAACTTTGTATAAATCTTGTGTTACATAACAGGAACCATTTTTGTGACTATGTGAACCTTTATGATTTTGGGGGGCTTTAGGGTTGATAGGGGGGTAAATAATTTCAAATATAAAGGTAGGTCATGTAATACAAAATTGAAAAGCTTATTAAAAGAGAAACAGAATGGCGCGAAATAAAGCTTAGTATAGTGCTTCGTTTCAAAGTAATGGGCAATCAAAGTTCTTGAAAATGATATTGTTATCATAACATCAAAGCTAGTAATTTGTTAATATTAGGAATAATTTATTAGGTTGTATATTATTTTACAGAACTTTGATTGTCCATTACTTTCAAACGAAGCAAGTTACTAAGCTTTAGTTTGCACCATTCTGTTTCTCTTTAAATAAGCTTTTCAATGGTGTATTACATGACCTACCTTTATATTTGAATTTTTTAACCCCTTAACCCCCCTAAGCTCTCAAAAATCATAGACTGTCAGTTATGGCAAAAAATGTGTCCTGTTATGCAACACAAGATATATACACAGTTGTGTTTATTAATTTCAGTAACAAAAATAATTAGGGGGGTTAAAGGGACTTTATGAACACTCTGTATACTTTTCGCGATTCTAGCAGTTAGATTTGGAAATGGCAAAAATTTGGTCTTATTAGCAACTACCAGATTGTAGGTACTATGAGACTCCCGAAGGTTGCGATTAGCCTTATCTCGCAAATATGATGTACTATATATTGGAAATAAATTCAGTAATATTTGGGAAATTGTTTAAGAACTTAAATCTGCAAATTGGCCAATAAATAATGTTTAACCTAAGGTAATAATATAATTTTAGATTAAACAGGTAAGTTGTCTTCTGTAAACCGTCGATTGTATGCCAAGGATTTCTTACTTCCACAACCTTTTCACGTTACTACTGATTTAGCTCATTCTTCTCTCTTGTAGCCTCTCTCTAGTTTAGCCTCGTGTTCCATTGTTCATGATAGAGAAAGGCAACGAATTATTTTTAAGTAACTATGGCATTTGTTTGTTATACAGAAAAATTAATTTTCGCTCCCTGATATATCACTTTATATTTTGTAATTTTTGTTTACAACTTTTTTTACCAAACGAAAAAGTTTTTAAATTACTTAATGTTTCATAAATAAACGCGGAACGTGCTTTTTTAACTTGGTTTGTATAGAAACTAATCGGAGGAAAGCTGAATTTTGTACAGAAGATTTTCAGACATATTTTTAGAAAGTCTCCACTTGTGCTTCCCTCCTTCCCGTCACCTCTAAAATTCGAAAACACCAACCTTCGATCTATCTATGTATACATAAACGGCTTTGTCCTGACTGAATAACTGCCATAGAATTATCGTAGAGGAAAATCAACTTAAGATAAAACTATGAAAATGTGAAAACAATTTAGAAAAAACAAATTTATATTTTTTCTTGGACTTTAGTTGAAGTACAGAGAAATGTCCAAAACAAAACCGAAGTTGTAATGCATGTTTTATAGTTACAATTTGTTTAAGTTTTGTTCACACGATTTGTGAATAAATGGAGAGTTTGGTTATGGTTAGCACAAATCCGTACCGAACGCTGCCATTATACAGTTCTGACTACAGTGGTTGGAGTGTTTACCTTTTACAGAGTTTAACTTCAATAAATATGACACTAAAACGGAATTTTTATGAAAATAGGGGGCCCCTTTTTATTATTTTATTAATAAATAATAGTTTTACTAAATTAACCACTTTCTAACATGTTAAACCTATCCATACATTTGTCAAAATTAGTTTTGTTTTACACTCTGTAACATTTTTTACTTGTTGAGGTTTGATAAGAAAAAGAATGACAAGTCTTGGTAAATAGACAATGACATATCTAACACATTGGTTTACTGTAGGATAAGCTACAAATACTGCAGTTGTAAAGTTGATTTGGTGTGATTGAAAATTTATGAGTCGTAAAAAGATCGCGAAACAGAGATTCTTGTTAGTACAACACTATGAGGAGGATGATACAACAACTACGCCTATACAACGCCTCTTTGTAAAGTGATACTACTTTCATTTAGTCTGTTTTAAATACTATTTACCAAACTCTCCTGTACTATTTATATTATACACTTCTTTAAAAAAAATCTACTTCCCCTTTAAACAGACCCCGCTCACAAGACCGCTTTCTGTCTCTTTTCATAATTAAATATCAATGTCTATGTAAATAGATTTTTTATCTTTTCATAATCTCGTTTATTAAAGTGAAGAAATTTATTTTCGAATATTACTTTTATTTACTCGACAATTTATCTTTTTGTATTAAATTTCGATCAAACGTACGTATTTATCAAACACAAATAAACAAGAGAACGGATGTCTAAAACTTGGCGAATTAAGTAAAGCTTGTATTTGGTGGAGAAAAGAATCACTTAATGTGTCTGAGTTAATTACCTGTCAGAACAAAATAGCGGTGAGAGAATCAACTACCTTGCTGTCTCTGCAACACTTTCTTTTACAATCGGCATCAACAGCTGTTTAGATTAAAACACGCAGTTTATAAGCTGTTGAGAATGCAAGGTAGTAGTTGACAAATAGATCGCTATAAAAACACACGTCTTCATACACGTTATCATTGCTTAATTTCTATTAATTATTTAAAGCGCTTTTGGACGTAAATATATATAAAACAAAATGTATAGTATAGAAGTTACACTCTGCATAAATTAAAGGACCTAATCTTGTCGTCGACAATAGTATCATAAAATATTGTATTTATCATAAGTTTTATCAGAATTTGAAATTAGTGTCTTAATAAACTTACTAAAATACTAACAAAATCATTGACTGGTAACTTAAGCGCCATATATTTGGTAAAGATTGAAAGATTGTAAAGCTTGAAATAAAAATAATAAAATAAGAAATTATGAAAAACAAAATTTACATTTAATTACAAAATGTGGTCAACAAAAATACAAAATAAAATCAGGAAACATTTGAACATAAGATGACTTTAATGTGTTTGTAACAGAGTGACATACACCAAATACCCCTCAATACAGGTGCAGCTAGTTTACTCCACCGTGCGGGATAGCTATTTACAAATTATTGTAATTAATTTAATTTTGCGCTTCTTCAATATGTAAGGGGAAACAATGAATAATGAATGGATTCTTACTTGGGGAAAAACTTTTCGAAAATGATTATGCTAATTGTATGGCTAAATTATATATATGACGAATGGGAAAAATAAGTTAGAGCAAGGAGAAGTTACCTAGAGCATTTCCATATATTTTATTAAAGAGCTTTTTAACAGGGAGAACGATACCAGGAAGTATATACTAAGAAGTGTAGAATAGAATAATGTCAATAAGATTTTCAGCCTAATTAATTAACTTTTAATTGTCCTAATTAAAAAAATTATTTTATACTAAGAAAACATTTATCATACAGTTTTTAACCCGAATGGTATAAAATGTTTCTTTTTTATAAATCCTATTCGGGCTGAAATTGTTCGGATCAAAATGAATAGTGGGTGTAGATTGTTATCAATTAATTGATTTTGCCTGCGTGTCTGAATTTATATCGCAGTTATGCCAACTTTCGTTTGCAATAGTACATAAAGTGGTAATGCTTAGTTACAATTGGTCCTTATTTTAAATATAAATTACATTCCTATAACTTCGTATTGTAATTAATTTCCCAAAATATGGAAGTATTCACATCATCCAATAATTATTTGTACCTTGTCTGTAAATAGTGAGTGATTAACATGAAAAGAGTCAACATTATCATCCCAATAATAATACCGTAAATATCCATGTATAACCACTAAGACACCACATTTAAAAATCTTACTTTTAATAAAAACAAAGTAGTGAACATTTGTAAACAACTTATAGAGTAAACGTGTATACGTTATAAATGATGGTAAAATAAAGGGTTCATCTGTAACTACGGGAAAACATTGATATGCTTACGTTTGAAAATAAAAGGTACATTTTTCCTAACATTCTAAAATAAACTGGACCAAGGTAAATGCATCTGAAATGTTAAGGACATTTCAATAAACAGATTAACAGGTGGTATTTAATTACCTTAGTGCTGAAATAAGATTTCTACTAAAAAATTTATAATATTCTTACCCTTCTTGAACAAAGTAATTGATAACGATTTGTACAAAAAATTAAAACAAAAACCTATTATTTTTAAATTGATATACTACAGTTGCCAAATTTTAGATAAATTTAAGCTTGAGGAGATTTGATTAGAAGAGATGATTCCAGAACATATTAAATACAATACCGGTACCCTTTTCAAAATGTAGTTATACAAAACATGTATACAGCAGCAGTTTAAATAAACAAATTAAGTAACTGTTTTTCATATTATTATTTGTTTTTGTCTTACAGTATACAGTATTTTAATCACTGTAAATAGCTGATATCATTGCATTTTTAGATAAAATTAAACTAAACAGCCAAATAAATGTTTATATTTTGTATTATTATTTGTTTTTTCTTACAGTATTTTAATCACTGCAAATAGTAGATACAAGATACCATTGCATTTTTAGAGAAAACTAGACAGCCAAATAAATGTTTATATTTTTGATCTGTTTATTTGTATTAATGTTTTGTTTTTTTCATTTTGTTAGAAGATATAAATTTATCTTAACAATACTAATAAATGTATGCTAAAATTTAAGTATACTGCGTCTTTACAAACCAAACAAAAACATATACAGCAATATTATAATTTAACATTTGATCTATAACCTATAAGATTATAATATAAAGTCCTTATTAAAGTATTCTTACCACCTGATTAACTATTTCTACCATTAGTCTCTATGGACATTGAATTTCCCATCCAATCTAGCAGTAGCACAAGCAGCAGTCAGAAGCAGTTTTTATTATTTTAACTTTTTTAGAAAACCTAATTGGATTTTTTTCACGATATGAAGAGCACATTTTTGTCATTATTATTATGGAAATAAATATGGAATTGTTATTATTATTCCATGAATATGGAAAATAATAATTATTATAGTATGAAAATAGAATTCATATAGGAATAAAAAAAGGATAAAAAACTAAAAAAACTATACAATTTAAATAAAATTCATTTCCAACCTTTGATTTGTAAATGGTTATCCAGTAGTAGCGGCTTTAACAGATTCTGCTTTTGTTTTGTGTTTCGCTTCTAAACTCAAAAAAAAAGTACACTCGTTTTAGTTATTTCAAGAGCTATTCATATAAAATATTCAAAATATACATAAATATCACTAACATCTGAAGAAAGGTTAACAAATATTTAATGATCAAAAATTCATTAATACATAATTTAATAGCTTCTTCTAAGCTTTGGATACACTTTGACGCTAATTATTTAACCAAACATATCGTATGGACTCCAAAGTTAAGTATCATGAAGCCAGTTTCTCTTCCTTAAAACATTCCCTCTCTTATCATTATATCTCCTACATGTGAAAAACTTTACTGTTCATCCTCTTGGATTTTATGTTTTATTCCACTTGTAAATTATTGAAGTATATACCTCTGTACAAAATAAACCAAGATCATTTAGAAAGATTGTTTGGTTATAACAGAAGATGAGGATCATAATAATATTGCATAGTTCTTTGCAATATAGGTGGTAATGTATATTGAACCACATTGAATATATTCATATGAATAATGAACAATATATACAATCCAATGTGTCACATACATGTCTAAAGTTATTGTTTATTTTTTGGAGATACAAAGTGTCGTAAGTACTTAATAAATTAGGCAAAACGTTAAAAGCAATTTATTTATTTTTTGGAAAATAAATTCCTTTGGACCAACTTCGACTTTTGAAGGTTGAAATTATGTGTTATAATTTATTTTAATCAAAACACAGAGTTCACCTTTAGATAACACGTAGTTCCTGTAAGTGCACAGTACGTAGTATTTAAGTCAACATAATTAATTATGTAGTACGTCATCCTAGAATATATTTAAAATTATAAGTGTCTTTAACTTTATTGTTTAGTCCGTCGTGAACGAAAAATGCATCTTATCTAAAAAAAAAACTTCACATTCATTTTCACTTAATGGGGGAAGCAGAATGTTTCCATAGTTTTAAGCATACATTTCCTATCTTATTTTTTCACTTAAGCGTTAAACATAATTTTTTGATTAGGGATTAAAATGCAATACAGTAAATGCTATAATTTGAACCACTGTCACACATGTCGTACTAGCAATGAAATATTTTATAAAATAATAATTATGTTATAATAATATGACACTAAATGCAATTGTAATAAAAACAAAGTTTTAAGTTTTGTTTTGTTCATTACTGTAACATAAACCAGTACAGTATATAAACTACGTAAGGGGACAGAGTGGCACAGTGATTAAACTCACTCGTTCGATTTGAACCTATTACAAACGTAGTTTGGTATATTTTCCTTTCACTCTCCCCTCGTATTCATTAGCCTACCTAGTATATAGTAAAACGTAAAGAAATAAATATAATCGACAACAATGGTTCTAATAAGTCTGGCATGTTTCATATTCAAATGTTTATAAGTTTTCCTGTTAATTTTATTAATATCAAACTAATTAATTGTTGAAACTGCTGAAGTCGGTATCTTCAAGTTCACCCTGGTCATACATAAAATGTAAAACATGTGTGATTGCACTTCATCTATGCCTAAAACTATGTTGATGCATTCAACATAAACAATCTGTAAAAAATGATAGTATCTATAAACTGAAAGAAATCTACATAAAAAAAAAACAAAAAACAATACAAACACGCAATAAAAAGTCGAATTTATAAAACAATTTGTATTAGTTTGATCGGGTTAATATTCATCTCTATTTACGGAATCTTTTTAGTAATAAAAATGTTTAGATTGAAAATATATTCATTTACCATCTAGTAAGAAAGATTATTTGTAAACTTAATCACTTCACAGCTTCCTTATAAAATACACGAGATTTAACACGTTGCAATGCAGACTATAAAATCAGAACTAATGCTCAATAAATTACAGAATTACAGACTTCAACACTGACGTCACAAGTTGACACTAAAGGCTCCTTAAAGTCAGGACATGTTTTGCTTGCTGATATAAAGGTTTACTTCTTGATCCTTGGGTAATGAATCTTCAGCTCGGACTGGACTGAGGTAAATTTATCTGAACTGTTAAAGACAGGCTGTACTGTAAACAGATTAACAGGTTGGCATTTAATTTAGTATACTTCACCTTAGTGCCGAAATAAGATTTCTACTAAAGTAAATGTATAATATTCTTAACCCTTCTTGAACAAAATAATTGATAGCAATTTGCATCAACAATTGAAATGAAAAGCTATTATTTTTAAATTGATATAGTTGTTTATAACTTTAACTTTAGGAGGTTAGAATAGAAGAAACATTTTAGACCATATTAAATACAATAAGTTTTTCAAAATATAGTTCTATATTAGGTAGGCCCTAATTATTATTTTACACACAACTGAAAACATTTATATAGCAGCAGTTTAAATAAACAAATTGAGTAACTGTTTTTCTTATTATTACTAGTTCTTGTCTTACAGTATTTTAATCACTGTAAATAGTTTATAAAAGATGACATTACATTTTTAGAGAATTTAAAAAGGTAAAACACGAATACTAAACCATCCAAATAAATGCTTATATAGATAAAACAAAATTTTCATTTTGTTAAAATAGGCCTCTATAAATTTACCTTAACAATATTAATTATTGTATGCTAAAATTTAAGTTCCGTGCTTCTTTACTAAACAAAACAAAAATATATACAACAATGGTAATTTAACATTAGATCTATAAGATTCTAAAGCTTACTAAATTATTATTACCACCTGATTAACTATTACTACCATAAGTCTCTATGGACATTGAATTTCCCATCCACTCTAGCAGTAGCACAAGCAGCAGTCAGAAATTAAGATTAGGTAACCAATTGCAGTACTTTTATGGAAACGTGATGAGTTATTATTGATATATTATATTTATTACATTAATGGGTTATTTTATAGTCAAAGTGAAACAATTTAAAGTTTAATATGGTTTAGTAATTAATTCTATTTTGAAATTATTGTTTAATTTTAGGTGAGTATTATAGAGCTTCATCTATAACTATTTGTTAGAACGATTTTAATATTTTAACTTCCTTAGAAAACGTAATTGGAATTTTGTTTATGATATGAAGAGAATATGTTTATTCATCATTTCCATACTCATAGGAACAAACAAGGACAAAAATCTGAAAAACTACAAAACTTGATAACATTAATTTTCACACTTTGATTTATGAATTGTTGTCCAGTAGTAGTGTGATAAACATATTTTTGTTCTGTGTTTTCTTCTAAAAATCTAAGGAGATTAACTCAAAAAACAAGTACACACGTTTTAGTTATTTCAAGAGTTATTCATAATAAATGTTTGAAATATACATAAATCTCACTAACATCTAAAGAAAGGTTAAACAAATATTTAGTCCTAACGATATGTTTCAAGTAATAGGAATATCTTTAAAATTAATTAAATTTTTGTTGAAAATGTGTCTACAAACTATTAAAACAATTGAAAACAATGTAATTATTACATTACGGTTTAAAATTTATGGAGGTAATTTCTAAAATATGGACAAACATTCTGAACAACCAGCTACATCATTCCAGTGTCGTTGAGAGGTGTGCCTAGACATTAAGTTATACTGCATTTATTTTACTAACCTAAGTATTGACATATTTACTTTGAAACAAAACCAGTGAAAACATTTCGTGTATAAAATAATTTTGAAATACTACTGAATTATGAAAAAAAAAACACAGAAAAATAAAAAGAAAGATATTATATTTCCAAACCTTCTTGAGTTACAGTGCTTTTCTTCATGGTTACTTATTATATTTTCATCTTATATTGCTCAAGGAGATCTGCCTACAAGGTTTATACATTTCTTATAACAACGGACTATTGCACTAAACTTTGAAACGAGACGGAATATATTTTAAACTAATTTAATTTTAACATTAATACATTTAGCAACAAGAGCTTTACATTTTCCAGAATAAGTTTTTACTATTTCTTAGTTTCAGTTTAAATCTGTGTCATTCTCTATCCTTCTTCTACCTTCTCTAACATTTGGTTGAGGTATAGAATAACTGACAAATCTGCCAAAAATGTTGTAGGTTCTATGCCTAAATCTAAAAAATTTTACTTAAATAAACATCACTAAAACATAAAGTTGGCACACAAAAACATCATAGTCGATATATTGAAAAACTTTTAAAAATAATTGACTTCTGATTAATGAATATAATAAAATGTAGTTACACGCGAAAACATGTTTAACCGCCTTGAACTACTGAAACAGATTAGTTACATCTTTAGTTATATATACAAATTAACACATTACCTTTTTTAAATACAAACTTTTTGTTCTTAAAATATATGAACGAACCCATAAAAAAATAAATTTCGAACTGTCTTTAAGTATTGCAAAAAAATTAATAATATAAACACATTTTGTATAAATGTCCAAATAAGTATTACTTTAAATAACAATCATAAACCAGATTTCAACAACCATTCTCTAAATCCGTTTTTGTCATCATAAACTAAAAACTTCAAATAATCTATTCGTAAGGTTTTTGTTTTAAAATGTCTTTTATATTGAGTTAAATCGTATTGTGTAATCTTTATTTCAGTTTCTTACCCTTTCAATATGTTTATAGAAATACATAAATAACATAATTCACTTGCCGGTGATTACAAACAGTAATAGCTAAACATTTCTTAATCAAATTATATTTTCACACAAACTGAGTAAAAGGAATATTTGTCATTCAATAACCTTAATTTACATTTTGTATTACATATTGCGTAACCAAACCAATGTTCTTTGAATTTGCATTATTTTGCGTGAGTGTAATTGTAATTGTGTTGTTTGAATTAGAATTCCTTGTATTACAAAGTGTGTTTAGGCCTATATGTAGTTAATATTTTTCATGTTAAAGAAGAAACACATATGGAAGAAAACTTGTACGACTATCCCTGTCCAAAAAGGACTCAACAAACTTGTGCATCGTCAATACAAAAATCTATAGCTTCTTATACACTTTTTATACACATTTAAGCTAATTATTTAAACAAAAATCTCATATATACACTGAACTCCAACGTGTAAGTGTCATGAATCAAGTTTCTCTTCCTGACAACATTTCCTGTCTTTATCTCCAACTTGTAAAAAATGTCCCTGTACGTACTACATAATTAAATATTTTATTCCAAGCTTTATATAACTGAAATTAAAAAAATGTTTGTATTGTATTTTTTTTATAATTTGTATTTATTTATACTATATATATTCTTAATATCAAGTTGAGGCCAGTTAGCAAATTCAAATATTTCAGAATACCGTATATCAATTTTAAAATTCCTACAAAGAAACAGCTTGCGATTAATAAAACTATTTTTGTTCAAATTTGGTAAATATTTTATTAGTATGGTAATATTTTGCACTATAATGGCAAATAGTATCGACTATTTTTCGCTACATTTTATATTTGTGTTTTTCAATTATGATTTATTTTAGGCACGAGCTAACTCGTTTTAGAAGTTTTAAGAAATGTATTCCTTCCCCAAATACAGCTATATAAATACGTAGCCATGCACACAGCCTTCTTATTTAGTTTCTCTGTAGCTGAGGATGGCAAAAGTTTCGTTGAAACAAGTTTAACATTAATCCTTTTAATTGTAAATATTTAAATTAAAATCATTTATAATACTGCAGGAATGCATAAAGCTCCATCGCCTTTCAAAACATCCGTATCGATTATACCGTCGTGTTTTCAGTTCGGCACCTTTGTATGAACCAGAAAATATGTTAAACAAATATTCATATAGAAAAACTTCAAAATCTATTTAAAAGATGTTAAGTCTCAGACATCTACTAAATATTGCTGTAATTGATATTGACAAGGTATGTGGTAACAGTATTTTTTTTTAAAGTAGTATGTAAACTATCCCACCCGAGAGGCTTACTTTATCCCATGTAATTTTAAGGAAGTAAAATCAAAATCAAAATGAGAGATGTTTAAATTTTAAATTTAGAAACTATAAATTATAGATTTAAAAAAATCCACAATTTCCCCCTGAAAAACTTGTAAAAGTCTGTCTGGCCGATAATATATACGGAAGTTTAGTTATAATTAAACAACCGAACATATATCTACATGTAATAATATTATACAGGGTGGGTGAAAAGTGTGAGAACGGCCTAATATTTCGTATATAAGGAAAACATGAAGATAGATGTAACTTATAAACTTACTCTATGTAAAAATACTATTAAGATGTAAAACATTTGGTCCGTCATTTTGAATGTAACCTTTCTTTAAATAGAAAAGTGGTCATATGTGATACATCATTTCAATGTAGAATTTTAAGACAAAATCAAAGGTGAAAACCGCACATCCATATCGTAAACCGTTCTGAAGACATTTGCATTTATTTACATTGAATCATATCTTTTAATATTAATGATGATTAATTAATCATTAATATTAATTGATATTTATTATTTTTGTTGATTATTGTTAAAATTGATGTACATAAATTAATACCTTATGATTTGATTGTTTCATAATGTTTATTTTTATTAAATATTTAAATTTGATGGGTAAGAAGTTAATGTACTTATTTCATGTTTACATAAATCGTAACGATGGTATTACATTATACCACAAGGGGCAACAGCCATTGAGTTCCTGGAATGAATCATCTTTTGTTGCTTGTGTTTAAAATCTTGCTATTTACGTTTCAATTACAATATGTAAATGCTCTGAGATACTCAATGCTTTTGTATTTTATGTGTTTTATCTTTGTGTACAAAGTAAGCATACCATTTACATAATGAAACGTACATGTGAGCTAAACCAGTGAGAAATAGGCCTGCTTTTTATAAATATTTACATAAACAAACTGTATTGGCTATTGTAGCTAAAGTTTAGTACTTTTTGTTTTATTAGTTCTAAGCTAAGTATATTCTTTTACTATTTAATAAATTCCTTAATAATTTATATTCATCTAATTTGTTTGAATACTGTAACAAGTCATTCATAATCATTATTTTATTGCACATAAGTGATATTTATTTATTATTATCTATTTTTGCATTTAAATTCTAACTCTCTCTTTATTTATACTTCATCACAAATATGAATTTCTTCAGTAATAATGGAAAACCATTTTCAGCCAGAATTATTGCATTTTCTCAGGCACTGAATGATAAAAAGTGATACAGAATTTTCTCTCACTTGTCTACACTTTGTGTATCTTGATATTTTTTCGTAAAAGCTTTAGTTTTGTTGATATTCAAATTTAAAAAGTTTGAATCACCGCCATCTTGAAACGGTTTACATCAGTCAAATTAAATTTAGCACATTTGTGTAGTCCATTAATAAACTTTCATGTATATAAAAAATAACAGTTCAATAGATAATATTTTCTTTAAACGCACACACAGGCAACTTCTAAATTAAAAAAGATATATTACACTATGTTATAATATATTATTTGCCGGTTTAGACTTAGGCCTACTGAATGAAATAATTGTAAAGTTGACTAGAATGGTTGCAAGACATTGTATATACAATGTATATCAACCACTATATATATTTTATTTTCATGTTTATCTTATTCATGTTTTATGAAATTATGTTTTTACATAATTACCAAAGCGGTAAGAATCCAGGAAGTCCTCGGCTACTCGTAGTTTTGAGAGCATACAAGTAACAGACATTCAACGTACGGTATAAATATTTAGGGTGCATTTTGTTGTATTTTATGAGTTTGTATATTTTAACTTAATATTTTGACAACTTCCAATCAGTTAACAGACATCGTTCGTAAAACTGTAGGTCCCGTCTTCATTAGCCTTAAGTGCAAAACAGCAGGACGTTAAACAAAAACAAAAAAACTTCCAAT
The DNA here is from genome assembly GCA_018207615.1 of Philaenus spumarius. NCBI lineage: Eukaryota > Metazoa > Arthropoda > Insecta > Hemiptera > Aphrophoridae > Philaenus > Philaenus spumarius. Next base: position 66,225 of record JAGFPH010000072.1, read on the forward strand.
CAGCCAATCAGCGAAGGATATTCTGATGATGGCATTGGCATCCCAAAACAAGCCAAAAGAAGATACAAAAGAGGCCACTGGAGGAAAAATAAAAAGTTTTGTACTTTATTATTTATAATTATGTTCTGAAGACTATTTGTTTTATTTTCCAGATAAATTGAAAAATCCTGCTAGTGTACCAAATTTACAAATACTTTTGAGACAAAATAACTACATCTTGCTTGTATTATAACTATCAGCTGTCTATCAATCGATGGTAAATCTTTAGACAAGAGGAAGTGTCTCGCAATTACTAGACATACTTAAAGTCTTCAAGGCAACAATACTAAAATCAAAACCTATTTTCACAAACAACAATTCTAAAGAGATTTAGCAAACTATACGCAACAATTGGCGCGTTTTCACACCAGCTTAAAAAAAAAATCGTTTTTATTTTTAAATGTTAAATGTGGAACATAGCCATTCCTGTTAGGATGTTGGAGTTGATTATAAAAGAAAGTGTCGCACAGATAGTAAGGTAGATGATTCTGTCTTCACCATTTTGTTGTGACAGGTAATTAACTCAGCTTCAGACATGTTAAGTGATTCTTGTCACTTGCAAATGCAAGTTTAATTTGCCAAGTGTTAGACGTCATCGCTTTACCATGGCTTTATTAGATAAAACGTCTATTTGAGTCCAATAATGTAAAAAAATAACACGTAATTTGTGTGGGAATTCCAATTTCCTCCTCTCCAAACTCAATAAACACCACGCAGATTTAAATAATTAGTTGAACTATCTTTTATATTTAATTTGTGTACAAAATCAAAGGGTTAATAATAGTTTCAGCTACACCTTTTCTGTACGCAAACTATTTTCCACAAGAAAACTGTTGAACACAAACACGTTTATAAATTTTAGTAAAGTATCAGATTTAATATATTTAAAAACGTTTAAATGAAGAAGTTTCGTTTCTTCTGAATTCCTAAAACTTATATTAATAAAGGAGTAAAAATTGTTTTACATAAAAGGGGCTTATTCCTAGACTTCCTAGACTCTCAATTAAATAGTTTTAGACTTTTTTTGCATTGACAGTAAGGTGTTTAACAAATGCGATAATTTAAAAAAAAGTGTTGAATATAACCTTCAAAGTTGACGGGATCACTTTGATAAATGGTTGTACAAGAATTAACTAATTAATAAAATAATATACATTAATTATAAGATAGTACATAATACAAAATCTGTTTTCATAGTATAATAATTGTGTTTTCTTCACTCATTGCAGTAATTAAAAAACTAGATTTATCTTATATTCTTAAATGACTAACAATTTTATGTTTTTCAATATCTTCTCGTAAACGGCATTAAGGATTTCCTTGAGATTTGGTATACAACAATTAAATACAATATTTAATAAATGTATGGAACTGTTTGGGATTGAACTTGTAACCTTTAGAAAACGAATCACATACTTTGTCTGTGAGCCAAGTCGACGAAGTTAACGTGTGGAGTATAAAATGAGTTTACAAACAGAATATTAGTTTTCTTATATTATGATATAATGGTTGCACAAACTTATATTCAATAATCTCACTTAACAGTTAAAAATTAAACTCATATTAAATTTTTTAATCGAGCAGTTTAACAAAATAAGCAAGATTAAAACACGTTCGCTACCACCGTTAAATAGTTGTCTACCTCATACTCGTACTATCATATGAGTCGCAAAGACTACCTCCATAGACCAGGGGCTGAAATATGAGCCGGTTGGTCCCATCAAAATAAACCAGTGGCACAACAACACTCTAAGGCCCATTGTGAACAATTAATTGGTCTATATTAGTAGCTTAAAATTATAGTACCTGCCTCTAGGGATACTGACACTCAAATCGGACGCTTGGTCTCTAGCTTTGTTGATAGTGAGTGGCACGATTAGCGCCATGTCAGTAACAAGTGTGTGTATAAAAGATATAGATTCAGATAACTGTTTTATATTTAAAATCTCCCACAACTTCTAAAATTTGTTTCAAAAATTGTGTTTTATTCATTGTCAGCTGGTAATTTATATTTGGCTCAAATATGAGACAGCTGGTCTGTAGTAATAATAGATGCTAATATTCCTACTACAGACCAAATGGCTCATATATGAGTCACATTAAAAAACAACTATATAATACAAGTGTTTATTTATAATTTAGAAATGATGTAGAAGTTACATATGAAAAAAGGTGAGTTAAATTAAATTTGTAATCTGTTCTATGGAAGAGATCACACCACCATGTCTTGGTTTGATTTTCATAACAAAAACTTCATCTCATAAGTGAACAAAGACAGTCTTTTATCCTGAAGGAATATCTTGGGTCCAAATATATTTAAATTACAACAAACTAAGTAGTGAAGTTAAACACCAAGTATGGGCAATTTACATAAACAGTTTGAGAGTGGTCTTCATTAATTTATTTATGTAGCTTACACATAGAGAGCTTATATCTCTGAAGTACATTTAGTTGACTTGGTTCAAAATTGAACTGAATCCTCCACCGATAATACTGATGTAGCACCATATTAAATGTATCACCATAAGGATCAAAACGCATTAAAACGCATCAAATTTCCCTCATCTGTACTTTTATACGTTCTCGGCAAAGTTAAGGTGAGCGCCTACAGACTCCGTCAAGAAAAATAAATTCTTATAGTTAACAAAGATAAAATAAAACTTGATTTAAATTATTTTGTCTTAAATTCATGTATTAAAATGGTTATAATATATAGAAATACTAACAGAGTGACGTCAATCGGGTGTCAAGCTGGAAGTATAGAGTCTGGATAATAAAGCAATATTAAAAAAAATATTAGTCATGTTTGAAAAACTTATTTAAAAAAATTATTCGTTTTTACATATCGTAAATTCTTATAGTTTCTACTGTTCAAATATAAAATTAGACAAAACATTGAATTATTATTATAAATTTTGTTGCAAAAGAAAGCCTGGAGAAGCAGACGGTTAGGCTGTTCTGTTGTCGCTCTGTACGTTAAATGATTCTTGTCAATTCAAACCAACAAGCTTTTCTTAATTTGTCAAGTTGAAAACGTATGCTCTTCTCTGCTTAGTTTCAGTTGAATTTCCACAAAAGTTCAATTGTTAAAAGTGAATAACACGATTTCATGAATATATTTTAGATTCTTTATGCTTAAACTTTAGTTACGATTATTTTATAAAGCACAATTTTGTATTATATTTTATTGTTGTTGCGTCTTTACTATTCCGTAATTAGAATATTACATGATAGAGAGTGTAGAATTAAAATTATTAAATTATCTCACAAATAGGGAGCAGCTATCTATCAACAATCTAAGATCGGCATTGATGAAGGTGGAAAATGGGATCCTCTATTCTGTCTTTAGCCCCTTTTTATTTGTAATATATATGAATGACATATCAGGATCTCTGTCTGCCTTACAAATCAGTCCTTTATGCAGATGATACAACGTTGATTACAGCCAGTAGAAATTTAGAAGATGTAAAAGCTATGTTGGAAAGATCTGTAATCTGGTTTATTAAAAATTCACTTAAGCCCAATGTTAATAAAACAGAGCAACTATTATTCTTTGTGAGCAATTTACAGTAAATCAGGTCAATGATCCAGTCAAATTGCTAGGTATACTTCTGGATAGTAGGTTGAATTGGGATCATCACACAAACTATTTTTGTTCCAAACAATGGTGATATTTTTACTGCAAAAACTCAAAAACTGTGTTTGTAAGAACATTTTGTTGATGGCGTATTATGCATTTTTTAATTATCATTTAAATTAAGGTTTAATATTGTGGGGAAATTCATACAACGTAAAAAAGTCTTTCTCTGGCAAAAGAGAACTTTGCGCACAATGTTAGGACTTGGTAAATTTATTTCTTGTAGAGAACATTTAATTGAGTTGAAAATATTAACCTTGCTAGTATATTTATTTTGCAGTGTTTGTTGTATGTCAGGGATAACTTAAGTAGTCTTGATTATCGTAGCGAAGTCCATTCCTATGGCACAAGGAATAGAAATAAGATACATTTTCCACAAGTCAGACTCACAAAATCTCAAGCCCATTTTGGTCAGATTGGCGTAAGATTGTTCAATATTTTGCCTGATGATGTCAATTGTTTCCAGACCTGGCTCAAGGCAAAAGCCTTGTATAGTATATAATAATTTGATGATTCTATAAAATCCTGGCAAGGAGTGTATTGAAATTTTGGAAAATAACTGTAGGTATTGTGATGCAATGTGTAAGTTTTCACAACCTTATGTTGTAGGTCCATTTATTATATTATTGTAAGCTTCTAAAATATGGTTTTTGTTTATTTGAGACAATGTCTATTGCAGTTGTAAAATTGTTTAGTGAGTAAAAATAAATATCAAATATCAAATATTTCTTGAGTGCAACGCAGTTACTAAGCTCTACCCTATTCTACTCTTATGGAGGTTGCAGCTATATAAGTCTGAACAAGCAAGTTGTTTTATCACTAGTTCACTCTGCTCACCACATAGCACAGTCACATTATACTAAAATATCTACAAACATCAATTAACTAAACTTATAGTCGTTAATTTAGTAAAATCTAATATTTCCTTATGGAATAATACACAATTCAATGCCATTGAAAAGTTAAGTACTGATAAGTTCCATAGATTGTAATACCATTCTTAAAAATAATATGTTCTCAAAAAAGTAAAATGAGAGTATATTGATAGACAGATTTATATTGAAGATAACGGGAAAAGACGTTGATGGCTGAGAAAGAATCAAAGGAACCGAAAATATAAAGCATATAAAGAGGACATGGAAAATTAAAGACAAAGAAAGAGTCTGAAAGACATGACGAAGAAAAAGATTGAACATGAAAAACATAAAAGGAACAGATTTGAGAATAATTGAAGTAGAGAGAAATATAGATTTGTGTAGATATGGAGAGAGTGAACATTTAATTTAATTTTCGACTTTATTTGTGCGCCGCAGTCGAACCTATGGAGCACTTCTACCGAACAATTGAACTAAATGCATATATTACATTCAATCTCACCAGCTGATGCATACAAAGCAAATTTAAACGATATATTTAAAGTTGCCTATTATATTGTCTGCAGGATTTAAGTTTGAGCCTCTTAATTGCTTTATAAGAAGGTATTACATGTTGGTCATAACCGACGGAAAAAAAACAAAACCAATACAATCACTGTGAGTGCATTGGAGAGGAGGGGGAGAGTGAGAGAGAGAGGGGGGGAGAGAGGGGGAGAGAGAGAGAGAGAGAGAGGGAGAGAGAGAGAGAGAGAGAGAGAGAGAGAGAGAGATAGGTGGTAGGAGATTTATTTAAAGTGGAAAAGACGAGAATAGTATCGTTATACAGAAATACGTTGCATACCTGGTCCTCTTTCTGTTGAAATACGAGTAACTAAAATCTGTGTACCGCAGTCACGTCATTCTTTTACGTCACATAAATTTGCAATCCCGTCAAATCAACATTAAATCCACAGTATTTGTAGCTTTTCTTGCCGTAAACCAATAAATTAGTTTTAGATATTTTGTTGTGTACTTACACAAAGCTTCGACATTCGATTTCTTTTCTTTCCCAACTTTATTTTCTTTTCAACCTCAAGAGATATAATGCGTCTCCAAGGATGCCTTGATCTTATATTATAATTATTTTAAAACTCTTTGTATTGAATAACAAATCTCGAAGCTATTAAAGGTATTTTACATTTCTAAAATTGATCAGATTTGAAAAACTAATCACTTTGAGTCAATTTGACAATATTGTCCATCAAATTCGTTTTATCAGTATTTGTTAAACTAACATTTAATTACTAGAATGTTATACGAACTACATTATAAGGATTTACGTTAAACAAGGGCTGATTAGATGATAGAGAATCATCCAGCTTCTAAAGCACATTATAACTACTTCATTATAACATTCATGATTTATTTCAGAATATATAAATAAATAACACATATAATTCAAAAACAAATTATTTAGTGAACCTTAGAATGTGAACTCTATTTATTGCACTGGTTGAGCTAAATCCATTAATGAAATGATATTAGGAAATGTGAGAAAAGCTATTAAAGCCCATGTTTACAACTAAAACATAAAACTTTATCTTCTCTTTCTTTATACAAATTAATCGTAGTTAGTAACCATGTTTGCTGCCTTGAAGGTTTATTTCCTTTTATTGATAGAATTTACATAATAATAGGAATAACGTTTTTTTTTTGAAACTTACAAAATATAACACATATTTAAGAATAGTTTTAAGGGAATGATTACATTGATCGTTTATAGTTGGTAAAAATTGTAATATTTAATTCTAAAATAATCATATCCATTCAATTCGAATTAATATTTTAATGAGGTTTTAAATTATTTGTAATTCATATAATAATTTAGCAGAACATATTTTAAATGTTAAATTCTATTCCAAAGTTTTATCATTTACCTATTTAGAATATTTAATTTTTGTAGAAAACCAAACAAGTTTCAGATCCTTGACTTTCAGCAAACATTTAAAATACAGATACAGTAGTTACATTTATTAGTATTGTTAAGATACATTTATGTAATTCTTCATTTCTAACAAAATGAAAATAACAAAAATTTAATACAAAATAAACAGATGAAAAATATAAACATTTATTTGGCTGTTTAGTTTAGTTTTCTCTAAAAATGCAATGGTATCTTGTATCAGCTATTTAAAGTGATTAAAATACTGTATACTGTAAAACAAAAACAAATAATAATATGAAAAACAGTTACTCAATTTGTTTATTTAAACTGCAGCTGTATAAAGTTTTTGTATTGTGTGTAAAGTAAGAAGTACCTAATATAGAACTATATTTTAAAAAACTTATTGTATTTAATATGTTCTGAATCATCTATTATAATCAAATCCCCTCAATTTAAAATTTAGCTAAAATTTTACAAGTATAGTATATAAATTTAAAAATAATAGTTTTTGTTTTAATTTTTGATATAAATCGTGATCAATTACTTTGTTCAAGAAGGATTAATAATATTATACATTTATTTATTATAAATCTTATTTCGGCACTAAGGTAAACTATACTAAATTAAATACCAACCTGTTAATCTCTTTACAGAACAACCTGCCTTTAAAAGTTCAGATACATTTACCTCAGTCCAGTCCGAGCTGAAGATTCATTACCCAAGGATCAAGAAGTAAACCTTTATATCAGCAGGCAGAGCATGTCCTGACTTTACGGAGCTGTTAGTGTCAACTTGTGACGTCAGTGTTGAAGCCTGTAATTCCGTAATTTATTGAGCATTAGTTTTGATTGTATGGTCTGTATTGCAACGTGTTAAATCTTATTTTATAAGGAAACGGTGAAGCGATAAAGTTTACAAATAAACTTTCTTACGAGATGGTAAATTTGTACATTTCTACATCAAAACTTTATTATTTAAAATGCCCCGTAAATAGATATGAATATTTACCCGATCAAACTTTTATAACATTTATGAATTCAAACTTTTATTGTATCGTATGAAATGTTTGTATTGTTTTTGTTATTTTTATGTAGATTTTATTCAGTATATGGATATTATTATTTTATATTTTGTATATGTTGTTTACTTTGAATGGTTCTATTTAATGCATACAAATAGATTTAGGCATATAATATATACTAATAAAAGAAACGCCTAAGAAAAGCTTATAAGCAGTTTGCCTATTTGAATATAAAACTAGGCAGAAGATGCCAGACATATTAGAACCAATGTTGTTGATTGTATTTATTTCTTCACGATTTACTTTATGCTAGGTACACTAATAAAGGTGGGGGGAGGGGGGAGGGTGAAGGACAAGTTTACTAAACTCCTGTAACTACGTTCTATCTGTATTAAACTTGACGAGAACGTTGAACCACTCTGCCACTCTGTTCCTTCACGTAGTTTACATACTGTACTGGTTTATTTTACTATTTTACAGTAATGAACAAAGCATATAAGTGAAAGCAGTGCTCTAAAATCTTCCTTTTATGATATTAATACAATTAATTAACCTCTTTACTCTTGACCCTGTATTACTCAGTAATACAGACACATATATACTGGGGAATAAGCTTGAGTATTGTTTGTGCTAGGTGTTATTGGATTTCATTTCACATTTTATTAAAATAATTTACACAGTAAGTATTCAAATATACATGATGTTATTATTTTAGAACTCAGGAGCACCTAAAGTTTAGTATGACGTTCTTAAAGCCGATTTATTCACAAAGATAGTACCGTAATAAAACAAATGTTAAAGGACTAAGAGTTATACTTTTAAAAATGGGATATATAAGGTTTATGTTACAATTCAACGATCACGTCATCCTTTGTAAAACATTTGAGTTGGTGAAGTCAAAATGATTAGAAGCCAGAAAATAATATGATGATATGATGTTGGGATGATATCTAGGACGCAGGGGGAAGTGACCACCGCACTTGCCGGGAAGATGGGGTTTTCCACTATTTACGGTCTCTGTTCTAAGAATCAGAACGTAGTTGCCGGCCCTCACATTTTGCATACTGGACTACTTCCAGAGCCTGCACTAAGAAACCAGATAATAATAATGAATTATGATGGATCTATTGTGTACTCGAATTGCCTAGCTGGTGCCCTAAAAACATAAAACGGATATAGGAGGGCAAAAGTCTCCAACTCACCTTCTAGGACGGAAATAAAATACACACCAATTTTGACTATCTAAATTGTATCCCTTGTAGAATGTTAGGAAAATTAAACTTTTAATTTTCAAATGTAAGCATACCAGTATTTCCCCGTAGTTACTCAAAGATGAACCCTTTATTTTACTAACATTTATATCGTTTCCACGTTTACTCTATAAATTTGTTTAATACATTTTCACTGGTTTGTTTTTATTAAAATAAGATTTTTTAAATTTGGTGTCTTAATGGTTATATACATGAATATTTACGATGTTATTATTGGGCTGATAATGTTTCATATTAATCACTCACTATTTACAATTCGTCTCCAAGTAATTGCTGACAAAATGCTATCTATTTCTAGTACTGATATTTTCTCTGATATTTAGGCACTCAACCACTGATTTTATAGTTTTAACACTTATATACATATTTTTACATCCTTGATTTGATATTTACCTTATTAATTACTATTATATAGAGGGAGAAATGAGTGAATGAATTGGGCATCATTTATTTTTGTTCCTAAATAGATAATGTGAATACTTACACAAATTTTGGGAAATTAATTACAATACGAATTTATAGAAATGTAATTTATGAAGTAAAAAAAAGGAAAAAGCAAAAAGCAAGATAACTAAAAATGTACAGTTTATGTGCACCTAAAGCGAACGAAAGTTTCATAAATGCGATAAAAATCCAATCACGCAGCAAAAATCAATTAACTGATAAAATCTACACCCACTACTCATTTTCATCTGATCAACTTCAGGACGAATTTGTGTTATAAAGAAATATTTTGTAGTATTCGGGTTAAACGTGCATGATAAATACTTTCTTCCTTTAAAATTCCTTTTGAATTAGGACAATTAATTAGTAGTTAATGAATCAAGCTAAAACCAAGTAACCAATATTTAAAATATTATTATATTCTACCCTTCTTAGTCTATATAGTTCCTGACATTGAAATGATGTCGCTGATAAAAAGCTTGTTATTAATATTTCAATTACAATATGGAAATATTCCAGGTAACTTCATCCTTTTGTAATTTATTTTCTCCGATTCATAATTTATTTAATTTAGCCATACAATTTGCATAATCATTTTTGAGAAGGTTATTCCAAATTAAGTATGCATTTTTGATTAGTTGTTTTGAAGCTTTTTAGTTAAACGTTCACTTAAATATTGTAGTATAAATGCAACATTAAATTAGTTACAATTTATAAATAGTTATACTGCATAGTGGCGTAGACTAGCCGACCTGTATTGGTAGGAAGTTGCCGTATGACTCGGTCTGATTCTACACACACATACACGACCTATGACAAAATTATAACAAAATTATCCAGACACTTTTAACAGCAATCTCTTTTGTTATTTTTTTAAAACATTTTCAAGTTTTAGAGGTTCTGCTTAGTTATTTAAGTTATCTAATATTTTAAGTTCATTTTGCTCATTTTCAGTAAATATCTATTAAATTAAATACGTTGTTAACTAGTTTTAGACATGTTATTTTTAAATGTTTCCTGATTTTATTTTGTACTTTTGTTGACTACTTTTTGTGTTACTTTAATAACGGGTTATTTTAAGAATGTAAATTTTGATTTATAGGTTTATGTTTTTAATAATTTCTTCTATTACGATTTTTACCTTACGCTTTACAAGGTTATCCTTCTCAAATAATTTGCCCTTATGTTACCAATCAAGGATTTTGTTAGCCTTTTAGTAAGTTTGATGAATCAATAATTTCAAAATCTGATAAAACATATGCTAAATGCAATATTTATTTGTTCCTACAGTCAGTTTATGATTCTATTTTCGACAACCAGATTGGATTCTTTAATTTATGCAGAGTGTAACTTCTATACTATACATTTGGTTTAATATATATTAACGTCCAAAATCACTTTAAATAATTAATAGAAGTTCAACAATGATATTGTTTATGAGGTTAGATAACAAAAACAAATAGATCAGTGTTTGTATACCAATCTATTTGTCAACTACTATCTTGTCTTCACAACAGCTTATAAACTGCGTGTTTTAATCTAAACAGCTGTTGAAGCCGATTATAAAAGAAAGTGTTGCAGAGACAGCAAGGTAGTTGATTCTCTCACCGCTATTTTGTTCTGACAGGTAATTAACTCAGACACATTAAGTGATTCTTGCATCCAACAAATTTTTGTCTCCACCACAAGCTTTACCTAATTTATCAAGTTTTAGACATCCGTTCTCTTCCTTAGTTTGGTTAACTAAATAGAACGTTTGAGAGTAATTTCCTGAAAACGCTAAATTGTCAAGTGAATAAATTTAAGAATGAATTGTAAGATTATGAAAGGTTATTTTGTTTTCAAGGTGTTTTCACCACGTATGGCGTATTGAATTTGTAATGGTTATTCTGAATTGCAATATTTGCTAGTTTTGGGGGGCTCGAACAGATCCGACTTACTGATAAAACTTTAGCTTGGCATGTGACGTACTCCAAAGAACTAGGTAAAAATAAGAACAGAGACGTTTTCACAAAATAGTTTAATATATTCTGAAAATTTCTAAAAACAGTTCCTATAATTATTATTTTTCACAAATTTTAGATACATGTAAATCTGATACATTTCATTTCTACTCATTTATAATTCCAAAAGTAATAAAATGAAAGTTTTCTATGAAAGTTTACATCCGCCTAAGGAGGGTGGTGCTAGTCATTTAATCTCCCGCTCTCCTAACCGTTAAATCTATGTGTCTTATTTTAATAAAGTTATTGAATTTGAAATTACTTCTAATTACTAGTACATAATAAAATTGTTAATTCAAACTCTGACACCTCTTCTTTCAATTAATCAGTATTTGAATTAATCACTACAGTACCAACTTGATATTACAAAACTTATTATATATTTTTTATACATTTATATGAATGATTGCTTCGGTCACTGATTTCGATTACTTATTAGGTGTTTTAGAACCCTCTCTTCAGTTAATCCTAATAAACCAGTCCCAATTCAATTATTAATTAATTAATGATTATTTATTTTATTTTTGATTTATTTTAATTTTACTTCTGATATATTGATCTTTATATGATTTCGTTTGCTATTTAATTTTAACCCTCGAGATGTGTCTTTACAATCAAATGAAATATTAATGCTACTTACATAACTTTGGTTCCCACTCTCATACACTTTGCACTTTTATTTGATTTTATACACTCCACTTATTTACTTTTATTCATTTTATTTTGCTCTTCACTACCGCACTCTGATCCTTGATTTCGATGGTTCCTGGATCCATTTGATGTATTTAGCTCGATTGAAAACTTTGTTTGATGATTATATTTTAGTTGAATGATTTATACTTTGTTACTGATATGAAGTTGCTTTATTAAATGATGAATGAAAAATACAACTGATGCATCTTGAAAGGTTTGGTCTAGGTGTTGATTGCTTGAATTTTAGTTGATAACAGAATTTGTGTCCTCTCTAAAATTTGTGTCTGCACACAAAATAATGCATTGTTGTTTTTTTTATGTTTTAAGTAATTCAAGCTGGTACATCCGTTGTAACTTCCTGTTGAAATAATATTACTCACAAAGCTAGTCTGGTCTGTTTCTATAGATTCATTTATAATTAATTTATTTAAATTTTATTTTATAAAATATTATTATTATTTTGTTGTTGCTGAAGTTAAAATGTTAAAGGTATTGGGTACTGGGTGTTTACGTACCAATACCTACAACGTAATATTAGAAAATAAATTTCTTTTGTCCAATTTAAAAAAAAGGAAGATTATGAAAAGGTATAAAAACCACTTACATGTACGATTTTCTTTAATAAATTATGAAAAGGAAGAGGAATTAATTGTCTGTTTAAAGTGGGAAGAGTGTGATAGCAAACACAATGAAATAAACAAAATTAAGTCAAATAGCCTAGTTTTTTAACGAGAAATATAGGTTTATAAAGGAAAATGTACACTATAAATAGGACCGAAGGGTTTTGTGTAGATTGATGTCAATGTTTTACATTTGGTAAAAAAAGTCGTTAACAAAAATTACAAAATATAAAGGAAGCGAAAATTGATTTTGATTTATAACAACCACACTTACGGCCAAAATCACTTATAAATTATTTGGCCCCAGGGTATCGTTACCCTTATAGATCATTAATAATGCAACACGAGGCTAAACTAGAGAGAGTCTACTAGAGAGAAAAATCGGCGAATAGCAAGTATGGTAAGACGTGTAAAACCGTAGTAAAGTGAAAATGTTATGGAAGTAAGAAATCTTTGGCAAAAAATAGACGGTTTACAGAAGACAACTTCCAGTTTAATCTTATACTTTATTAATAGCTTAGGTTAAACATTATTTATTGGTAAATTTGTAAATTTTAATTTCTAAACATTTTCCAAAAAAATATTGTACTTCATTTCCAATATTCAGTATATTATACTTGGGACATAAGACTAATGGAAAACATTCCAGAGCCTCAATGTACTTACAATCTGGTAGTTCCTAATAAGACTACCTTTTGCTAATTTAATATCTAACAGCAAGCATTGTGAAAAGGATGAACATTATATTAAAGAGTGTAAAACAGCAATTAGTGCATTTAATCAAGCTTACATAACTGGAGTTAGTGGTGAGCCGCAAGTTAGTAGCACCTTTAATTAGTTCTGTAATTACATTCCACCCTTCTGTTTCTTCATAGTGAAAAACATTTCCATTGGTACAGGATATGCATCTTCAGAAAGGATCAAATGTATTACAAATATCTTGGTAAATACTTATTGATCGTGTATTTTAAGATAGTGGTTTGTTTCATGTGATTTATTTGAAAAAAAAAAAAAATTATTCATTTTCCCTATCTAAATAATTATGTATAGTATACCTTTACATTATTATACTAATAAAACAAATCGTCGGTTGTATTGGCAATAAGTAAGCAATATGTCAGTTTATAGCACTGGTAGACATTAAATAAGTACCTTATTGTCTATTGATGCTTTTTATTGACTTAACATATTTTGGTGTAAATTAAGCAATGTTAGAATTAAGTTCGAAATTGTCTGATATATACAATTATTTAAAAGCACTGATACTAAAATAAATTTTGTTCTTAATTTATTGAGTAATAATTTAATATTTTATTTTATTATAAACCACAGTCATATAAAACTGTACTGAATGGAAGCAGAAATAAGGTTGTTTTTTATTAATGAACAATCTGGGAATAATACCGTCACCTTAATCAGAGATTAAGACCCACATTCATTACAGATCCATAATGCACATTCACTTTATCTTTACATTCTAAAGAAAAGATTTAGTCCCTGATAATGGCAATTTTTATTGGCTGTTTTATTTAATGATAATAATTTCTTCCACATCGATCTGAATTACCAATCAGCAGAAAATTGACATATTTTACTTAATTCTGTTAAAAACAAAGTTTCCATGTTTAATATTAAACTCGCTTCAGCCTCAGCCTGTCTCTTGACCTAGATTCATATACAACTCTCTTACATTTCTGCAGTAAAGCAATATAACTTGTAATACTTGTTTCTGGAAGTCTTATATTCCCATATAGTCCCGTATATTCCTTCTGGTGTATTTGTTTACCTATACAGGCTCAGAGAAATAGTATTCAACTTGTGTGCCATGTGTGTTTTGTTTGAACAAACACACTTACGTATTTTCAACTTTGATCATGTAATAATACAAAAAATAAGATTCCTTATTACAAATTGGGTCCTTACTTATTAAATAAGACGATTGAAGGTATATAGGAAGTACAAGCTACATTGGTAAGCAACAAACTAATAATCTGTATCTCTGTACTATATAAAATACAATTTCTCTTTGTTTGACTGTCTGCTAGTTTGTATGTTAGTATCCGATATTCACGCAGTTTTGTCTAACATGTAGGTATGACAAATATGAAGTTTTTATTTTACTTGTAACGTAAATCGGTTAATACTTCTAAAATTTGAACAGTATATATCTGTTTTGCGACGACCTCCTCCATGTTCTATTATTTCCTTCACGTTATCAGACTTCTTCTTGCTAACCCTATTCTTCGCGTTGACTGGAAGAAGCAATCAAACCCTAAAAAATGATTAAAATATTTTAAAACATTACGATACCTTACTTTACTTACCGTTATACGTTACAATTTAAAAATGTACATAAATTGTAAACAATTTTAGGATACTTATTTTCCGCACTTGTTGTAGAATCTGTTTTAACTTTTAACAAAACAATAATGTAAATATCAAGTGAATATGGTTTTTAAATTTAGGGTAACATTTCTAATAAACATTGTAAGTCAGAAGTGTGCTTTATTCCTGTAGCGTGAATTTCAAACCACTAATTGGATATAATAACAAGGAATTTAATATTAGAAAAATGAAGAACTGAGTCAGAAAAAACAAATGTTTATTTTATCAAGAATAGCATTGACCATTCTATTTGGATTCAAAACTCGTGAAAACATTTTGCACAATATAAAAATTTCGTTGTGATGATACTGCAGAATGATACTCACAGAAAAATAAAACGTCTCAAAGAAATACATTATATATCCTAACCGCCTTGAGCGACTATGCTTGCCATTATGGCTACTTATTCGATTTTCCTCTTATATTGCTCAAGGACACAAAAGGTTTTTGTGTTTCTTATAATAAAATTCCACAGAGCTCAACTTTGCAACAAGATTGAAACTGCTTTAATATTAAATTTAAGCTTTATGTGGTTTTATTTTCAGTTGTTGTCTATGAGATTTCTAGACTTCCTCCTTCTGTAAGGCTCTTTAATGTTTTAATTTGTTAAAATTGTATATTAAGTTCGCTATAAGTTTTCACATTTTATTCTAAGCCTACACCTACTACATCATTATGTAAACTATATATTATAAAGCTATATATAAAATGAGTAACGTACTTAAAGATAGAAGATGTTTTGTTATCAACGAAAAATGTTGAAAAAAAGTTTGTTATCCATTTACGTGAAAAATATTGTTAATCTACATTGAATAATTATCTAGCAAATCTGCTGTTAGATTAAACAATCTAAAACAAAAAAATGGATGTTTGTTTTATACTTTTGAAATATAATTTTTATTAAACGATTTATGCAATTTTTTGTATTTAATGTAGTAGTTACTGGAGTAAATACATCAAGTTTTTATAAAATAAATTACAATTATATTTTATAAAATATAGACTCAAATAAACTTAACCAGTATGTTTTAGAAATTGTTAATGATAACCCTATTATTATATTTATATTAGTAGTTACGTAGAACTTAAGGCTTTTTTAATTATGTATCTACAGATATGTAGATTCTCTACGCAAGTCTCTGATGTTTCTTGTCACTGTGGTTTAAAAAATGTTTTGTCTAACAAGTTGAAAATTACTAATTTATAAATAATTTAAAAAATAATTATTTACAGTACAACGGACAGAGCCGTTGTAAGGGCTTGAACAGCGAAATTTGTAAATTATTATAAAATTCGACTTTTTCAATGCTAGACATCGGTTTCTGGACGTATGTAGTGCAAAGTAGAACATAATAATAATATATTAGTTGCCTTGTCGGTTCGTCTTGTGACTTAAAGTGAGTTGATTCTTGACTAGTTTCGGGGTCTTGACCCCATCATCAGATAAGACTTATTTCATTCATATGAGCTCGGCAAACAGTAAAAAAAAACATACACACAACACATACACTAACACAAAAAAAAAACATCAACGTATCAGACAGCGCAGTGCACTCAGTCATGTCAGTCGGAGTACTGCCGGCAAGAGTTAATAGTCCAGCTGATAACGACCTCTGTTGAGCGCTTTTAAATGATTTAAAGCAGCATCAAATAAACGATGCGATTGGAGGGAACGTTGTTCATTTAAGATGTTATCTGGATTGTTTTTGAAGGCTCTGTAGATCTCGAATTCCTCATTCACGTTCTTTAATCTGCCTTTTTTCTGCAAACGTGTGTTGCTTCTACACTGGATTTAAAATCACCTGGTCCGTGTTTGCTTTCAGCAAGGTGACGCGTGTAGAAAGAACATCTCCCGTGCAACAAAATCAACATCACCAAGTGACTACGTGGGTCTCGTTGCTAAAAGTAAACACGGACCAGTTGATTTTAAATCCAGTGTAGAAGCAATACACGTTTGCAAAAAAGGCAGATTAATGAACGCGAATGAGGAATTCGAGATCTACAGAGCCTTCAAAAACGATCCAGATAACCTCTTAAATGTTAAACGTAAACAGAAAGGAAAAGTGGAAAGACAAAGGAGGAGTCGCGGAAAAGCGCGAGACAACAAACAACGTGCCATAGCGCGTGAACGAGAAGTCCGAAAAACATTATTCGAGATCGTGAGGAAAGCGTGTCGCGTGCCGAAGAAAATAAGGCCATTAAGAGGAAAATGCAGTAACACTTGAGTATGCTGTGAAAGAAAAAGGGAAAACAATAGATAATTATTCCACACAGAAGCGGGGATAGAAAAAGTGCTCCGTGAGCCAAGAAGTAGAGGGGATACGTCACACTGTCAGATAAGAAAAGCGGAAGTCAACGTAAATTAATTGATTTAATGAGAAAAAATGGAAATAAAAAGGAGATTAATTAAAATAAGTAAAAAATGAATGAATTAAAAATTAATTAGCAGAAAACATTTTCTTAAAAAAGGTGAGAAATGCCAAAATTAAAATCTGGTGTTACCAGGACGTAAGGACAGGTATAAAGGGTGAAACCCGGTCCAGAGATCTTTACTTGCGATTTTGAGAGGTCTACGTGTAGAAGATTACTTGCTTTGTTACGATGTACAGGGGACTTACGATTTGATTATTATTCGTTTAGTTGCTAAGTACTATGCCAAAAAGTTCTTAGTGGTTTGAAATATCATACATTATATTTTACTACGTAAAACATAAAATATTTTATCATTAGAAGGTACATGTGTAAAGTATACTTCGCAGCATCGAGGATACAGCCTATCCAAATGAGTTAGCGCACAATTAACTCTATTTGGTAACTTGGAGTAATTAGGCTACTCTTCAGGACATGAGCGACTAACGGCAGGAATTCGAACCTGCAACTCAGGTAGAAGGATTAACATTAATTCTACAAGTTTCTTCAAGATTCATTCTATAAGTTCGTCTGTAAATTCTGTTCACCAACCAATAGCTATACGCTGACATCACGACTACAGAAGCCTGCAACTTGTAGTTCATCCTCAGCTGATTCCAACAAGAACCAGCGCAATACGAGCGACAAACCGCGGACAACTATCTTCAAGGAACACCCGGAACACCAAAAATCGGCGGACGGTGCTAGCTTCTGAAATAAGATCTGTGATATCGGATATACGTTATTCCCCGTAAAATAATTTGCCTGATTAAATTCAATTAAGTTTATTAAAAGTACTGGTTTGAGTAGGTTACATTTGATTCTGATAAATTTATAAATAAATTGTAAATTAAATAAATTAAATTACATTCCATAAATATATATTCAAAATAATAATAATTGAAGTACATTAAATAAAATTTGAATACATGGTAAAGTTAATTAATAAACAAATTATTAATTAAACATTTTTCTGTCTGCCACGCCTGTAGGAAAATTAACTTTATATTGAAATATAAATTGTATATAATTTCTGTAGTACAATATTGGTATTAAAAAAAGATATTATTTTTATTTTGCAAGTTTTGATTTTTTAAATAGATTAATTATTGATTTTCTTACAACGAACTTGAGAGTATAGTTACCATTCACAATATTCTCCTTTAGTATTAAAATTAGAATTGTGTTAGCTGTAGTAATATCTACCTGTAGTGAAGCACAGATAAGTCAAGTTATAAGTTCAGTTCCAGTGTTCTCACTGCTCGGAGATCAATAATTAAGTGTACTCGGAAAATAAATTCCGAGCTAAGAAAATTTGAAAGTAAATTTAATTATTGTCACTTTAAGGTCTTTAAGAGATTTTTTGTCAAAATATTTATAAAGATGAATATTAGACACCCAGTTGCATCGCCTAGGCCGTACTAAAATGATTGCCTAAACCTTCCAGTAGGTGAAGTAACTTATTCTGCAACGATTACAGAGCAAGTAGTGTTACCAAAAAAGGGACACAAGAGTAATTTAAAATTCAAATCTCAAAAATGGGGAACAATCGTTGTAGAATTGTCACTGTAAAAAAAGTGGGGCACGTAAGTAATTGTTGTAACAGATAATAACAAAACCCTACTTCGCTCAATTTTAAATAATACCTGACTGGCAGTTTTTGACCTAGATTTATATAACTGCCTTAATTCCCCATTTAAATAGAGGTAAAGATTTAAGATTAAATTAGAGACTGGTTTAAACTCAGGCAAAGAAAACTCTGTGTATTATGTAGTTTGTTTAAAACGCACATACAATTTCCTTGGGGATCAGATATTAATGAACACTTGTGAGAATCTGTCACCATGGTTACTTACTGTATTTTCTTTTTAAAACGAAGGAAAAGTTTTTATGATTTTAGTTGTTGTGGAACTTGTGCTATAAAACTTTTTAATCTAGACAATGTTTAATAGCTTTTCACAAAAAAGTTTGTGATCAATATATTTTAGTTTAACATTGAACATTTTAGTTTTAGTATTGAGTGAAGTTCAGTTATTTCAAATTGCCTGGGAACTTATTTAACAAAACTTTATCGATTTAGAATGTTTTGTAATAAATCTTACTTTAAGCTTGCATTTTCACTAATGTTTCTATTGTTTAGAGATTCAAATGATTTCTACCGTGTATGTACACTGAAGCACAATTGATATAATATAGTATAAACTATATTCTAGTTTTAAACCCATTTGGAAAAAAAATAGTAATGAAAAAAAAAAAAACAAGAACAGTTTGGATTGAAATGGATATCATCTAGCAATGGGTCTCATATGAACATACAATGAACAACAGCTGTTCTAAGAGGTCTGGTATGTTCCGTCTATAGTTAAAGTATTTAAAGAAACTCACTAGGTTTCGTTTACCAACCTTCCCTACGGGTAAACGCAGTATTAATCTGTTAGATACCAAGTGTCAGAATGTTTCAATTAAATGTTGGATTTTAAGCAAAAATCAATCTTTGTTGTTTATAATGTAATAGTGAATGCTTAAGTTTTACCCCTACGCAGTACTAATCTGAACTGAGCCGAATATAAAGCCACGAAAGTAACTTTGTTTATGATTTTTTACACCGAGACATTTTTTAACTGTCATGGTAACAGATGATAACACCTGAATATGTAAACTAACCGACTACAATATATCTAGCGGAATCGTTTCCTACTGGTGATAAGTGTTGCCATGCCAAACGGTCAAGTCAAGGGGAGAAAGGAAATCGTCTACTTCCTGTAAAGTACCCATTCAACTTGGGAATACTGAACGCTAGTTACTCATATATTATTCCGGTTATTTATTGTGAGTACATTTTTATGAATTTGAGAAAGTCATTGCGATATTGTTAATTTTTGTTTAAATATTGTGTTAGTACTAAAACTAGCATAATTGTATGAAGTATTTAAGGAAAATGTAGATCCTAAATTTCAGTATGGTTATAAAGCCTTGTCGAAGTTTTTTAAACACCTGACACACAAAATACCACGTTGTCTTCTTTAACTAATTTAAAAAAATTTCAATATAATATTGCGTAGTTTCATAACTTACGATTAAATAATTTCAATGCTTGGAAAATAATCTATTAACTTAGAGTTTATATAGACAGCACAACAGTTATTATAATTCTGTATTTCAATAATGTATGCTTAAAAGTGTATGTTTTTCCACTTTATAAATACATACACAATACATAATAAAGGTATTACTCTCTTTTAAAAAGAACTATGAATATGTAGACGAGCTTATTTGATCCGTTAGTCTGTCAATATGTCTGGCAATTGCCGTTGAAACGAGTTCAAATTCAGAAAGATTTTTATGGTTTTATATCATCTTTAGAATTATTTTAAAAAATTTCTCAAATTTAATAAAACTAATTATTTGTTATTTACAAAATGATTGAGAAATGCCTACATGTTTACTAAACTCACTCAGCTCAGCCTGACTCGACCTAGATTCAAATACAACTCCCTTACATTTCTGCAGTAAAGCAATATGACTTGCAATACGTGTTCCTGGAACTCTTCCCGTATATTCCTTCAGGTGTATTTGTTTACTTCTCTGAGCTCACGGGAATATTAATCTTCTTTGCCATGTGTGTTTAGTTTGAACAAACTAGAACTCCTTTTTTGAATTTATCTGTTTTTATTTATGATTCAATCTGACAAACAATCATAGAGTCATTTTACATTGAAGAACAAATTCCTTTAAGTATTAAGTAAATTTAATAACAAACAAAATGTAACTCTTACTTTGCGATGTCTAAAATTGATATCTGTTCTGTTAAATTATTAAACTTTGAGCTTGACGAGTGAGAAGGAATTAATTAAGAATAATAACGATTACAATACAATAATTCTCACACACATACGCTTAATAAAATAACGAGTTTCAACGACAAAGACGACATCCTCAGTGTTATATGAGCTGCAACTAACAATTCATAACTCAAATTAATTGTAATGTAATATCATCAAAAATCGTCCTGATTCCATGCAAATTTGTATGATTCAGTTCAGAGGGAATAAAGTTTGTATAATATTTCTTAAATCTTTACACTAAAAAATAGGCAAGACCGTAGCGTGCTGCCAACCCCTTTCCTTCTTTCACACACAAGGTTTTTTTTAACTTCTTAAAAGAGTGTAAAATTAAACAAATAAAAATACACAAATGCAAATAATGCAAATCGATTTAAAGGAGAAATCAACTTCTAACGGAAAGAGCGACTTAGAAATAGATTACACGTCTTTTGGGCTCATTTTTTGCAAGCGTTTTGTGCCACTTGACGACCGGGTGAAAAATGACGCTACTAATCTAACACAATATAAAATCTTTTATGCACTGCAACTCGACGCTCTTACTGTTGCCATTTTATTGGGCTGCACAAAACGTCTGCATAAAAGGAACCTAGTAGTAGTTACAGAAAAAAGCCGTTTATTGTTCCAACACTGAAAATCTTTCTACAGCTGAGCTATATATTTAAAAGAACACATTCTTTATTTTGTATAGAAACAAATTCTTTATTTTGTATAGATCTATATTTTATTTATAAATTTTAATATTATCTCCTCAAACTTGAAGCCATAGTTTTTAGACAGATATATTGTATAAAGACATCAGTGCACAAATTTCACGTAAATACTCTGGGCACTTCTATTTATAAAAATATGAATAGCCCAATTTTAAGCACGGTTTAATTCACAGATGTTTCAGATCAACATTTTGTTTAATGCATCCTGATTTGAGAAAGACTAGTGAAGTCAAATCAGGACTTTGAGATTGCCAGAGGACTTTATCACTATGTTTCTATCTATTAATGTATTCTATCATAGAAGTGATCATTTTTAGTTCATTGTAACAAAAGTGTATTTTTTTAAATTACATTTTTATAGTTATAATAACCGCTTGTACGATTCTTTGGTGTATCAATTTAGTGTGTTTAAGTAAATTTCATGTTTGACAACCTCATGTGCAAAAACACCTTTTTGCTACAACCAATTAATGAAACGAAATAAATTTATAGATATGTTAAATCAAATTTCAAAATTATTCCTGTATATTGTTAATTAATCTCAGAACGATTTAAAAATGGAGACCGATTTATATTAAATCTTAATTAATTAAACAATTTTAAACACAAAAGTTGCACATTTTATCTTACGTCAATTATTTATATTATTTATATATAGTTTTATTCGAGTTGCAAAAATAAAAATTGTGCATAGCTTATGATATGATATGTTTGATATAATATAACTTGAATACAGTATGTCTAAATTAATACGTTAATTTACTCAAACTTGTTCAAATATAACTAACTAGTAGTTGAAAAGAGTTTGCGTAACAAATATATAATTTGTGCATATTAGGGTTCAAGTTGTATTGTATCAATTAAGTGGATGATAGTGACGTATCTTCTATACTAATATTATAAATTTGTTTGTTTGTATGTAGGGGTAATCTCTGGTGCTACTGAACCCGATTTAAAAAATAGTTTTACTAATAAAAAGCTACACTATCTCTGAGTAACATAGGTTATAATTTATTTTGATAAAATCATTTTTTATTTCATTATTTGTAAATTTATTCAGAAAAATTCTTAGGTTAATCCTAGACTGATAAACCGACACATGTATTTACATTTATTACCATAGCAACCAATTGAATAAAATAATAGTTAAAAAAGCTGTTTGCTCTATTATTTTCATTTCCAAACTTTGAAGAAATTATTTGTATTTCTAACTTTTAGGTTAGGTTTTCATTAAAGTGTAGACCTGAGCCTTGCTGGTTCTTTTAACCTTTATTATAACTGCTGTTATAAAATATACGAAAATAATTTGATTTGAACTTTTAACATTATTTACCATACACCTTTATTATAAAGAAAACATAACATGATTATATGTATGGAAGGTTCCAACTGGGTTGGCGTGCGGAGCACGCAGGGTTTCACATAGTAGTGTATATTTGCATGTATATTAATTAAGTATAGATATTACTGATTAAGTGGAAGAGTTGTGTAACTGTGTGCAACCAATCTGTGGACAGTAAAAGAAAGATCTCTCTATTAAACATTTCAGAAAAAATATACAATAATTAAATAATCGATTGATTGACTACTAGCCGCTCTTCCGAGACAGTGCCATGTTTACGCGTTTCTTAACAGATTATGCCAAAACCAAGCATTTTGTTTGCATCCTCCCCCTTGTCATAATACTGATATAATTGAATAGAATAATAAAATCAATACACAGGTATAAGGTAGGAAGGGATGAAGCATATTGCGGGTCCTTGAGTTTGACGGCATAATAAGAATCCATTCAAATTCATATAATATTTTGACATACTGCTTTATGTTAGTTTTCTAACATAATTTTGTCTTTAAATTACTATTAACTCAAATAATTTAATAAACAGTCTAATAAATGTTTGTTCTTATTAGTGTATATAGTTGTTTACAATTGTATTTCTTGCTGTGAAAAGAGAATTTGCAAGCTCGTATTCAGGAGTAAATACTTGAGAGTTATTTCGCAAAACGAAATAAATTAGATGCTAGTTGTACCTGGCAATAATCTCTTATTTATACTTAATCCTTAGTTATTTTTTTTTTAATTTGGTTGAAGTTTGGGCCCTTTTGGGAGGTGTCATGGGAAGTAACGCATAATAATTGTTAAATATTAACACCTATTGAGTGACGACAACTCTTTAAGAAAGTAATTTTTAGATCAGAAAAGTTTGGTTAGGTGGCTATTATTTATTGCTACTGATTTGGGAATGATTATTTCACAGTAATTAATTTTCTTTTATTAGCAAATTGTGTTTTAAGGCTAAAAATCCTACATCCTTTCAAATTATACTTTCTTGGTACACATCTCTTTTCTCTTTAGTGGAAATAATTTCCAACTCAAATTTTCAAATTTTGTATTTATTCAGGTCTCTGACTGACATTGAAAAGGTCCAAACCTAATGAAAATTGTATTTGTTGAAGGTATCCGCCTAAATCAAATTATACCAATAACTAAATTATGTATAATTTAACTACCATTATGATAACAGCTTTAAAACAGCTAAACATTTGTTGGATAGTTTTTCTGATAATACAAATTTTAAATGTCTGTCAATTTGAAAATATTTAGTAAAAATTAGTTTTTTTCTGATTTATTTCTTAGTTCTGGCGTTGTATCTCGAAATTAGAAAAAAGGTTTTAGTGTACATGTTTATTATACAGTGTTTTCTTTGATATCTTTTATTTGCAAACCTAAAGTTTGTCAACGTATACTTTGAATTCTATTTAAAATTATTTGTTATTTTTAACAAGTTTCTACTACCTTTAATTTAACCAGTGTAAACAATGTTGGCCTATTTTCACTTACTACTACTTAATGAATTAATTTATAATTTAGTATAATTACACAACTCTGGCGTCTATAAAACAATAAAGATGGCGTCTGCAGCTTGGTGGACGAGTGTTTGTCGGATAGACAAAGATTTTTGTAAACCGTTAAAGTTATTATATACATTTTCTTAAAATATGCTTGAATTTCTGTTTTGGAAAATATGTTCTTGGTTCTGACGTTGTATCTCGTAAAGTGTTAGTGTATATGATTATATCCAATTTTTTCCTTTGGTATCCATTATTTGCAACATCCACAGATTGCCAACTTATTATATGAATAATCTTTAAATAATTATGTGTTATTTTTAGCACGTTTGTAAAATTAAACTTAAACAGTTTACACAATATACAATTTTCACCCACTACTACTGTGTTGGAAGTTAGTACAGCTACACAACTCTGACGTCAATCAATGTTTTTAGTTATGAATATAAAATAATAAAGATGGCGTCTGCAGTATGGTGGAAGAGTGTTTGTTGAATAGGCAATATGATAAAAAAAACCTTCATAATTGTCGTACGTTTTAGATCATTGTAACAAGGGCTTGATTTTTAGATTTGGGACTAATTACAAAAAATAACTAAGTGGAGAATAATGGAAAACAATGGAAAACTTCTTAATAAAAGGTTTGCATAAGTGTTTAATACAATCCAATTTTATGAATGGTTTGGAAGGTTGTACCTGATATTAGTGTTTTTGAACCAATATTTCATTTGATACACATATTTTACCTTAGACTAAAAAGTTTAAAATATTATGTAGTTCTACCTTGTAACAGTTACTCTCCAAAAAGTTATTTTACCACTACAGATATACTACTTATATTCTATTAAAAAATATATCCATATCTGTTATGAAAATAGCCATTATGGGAAAACTTATATAGCCCTTTTCTGAAAAATAACATATTTTTTAGCAATTATGTAATGTTGTTTTTGTTCCAAATTATCGATTTTCTTATCAATCATAGTTGTAAAAATATTTACGCAATTAGCGATTCGAGTTTCTGGTTTTTGCCCTAAATGTTCACACAAATAGTTTATTAAATGTCTGAAAATTTACATAGAAAGTATTAATGTTACACTATTGGTTACAACAACCTTGTAACGCGATTATTTACTTAGACTGAACGTTGCCTGCTTCCTGCGCCATTTCTTAAAATTACAGACATCAATCTTTGTGTTAGCGAAGATGTAAATTTCGCGTTCGCATATTAATAACTCCACTAAAACGAAAACAGTTTAGTAATTGTTAACAAGAGCAGACGATGTTTGAACATCATTATTTCTGACATAATTAGGCTAGCAGTGCTTTAGTTTTAGTCTAAACATTAACTTCATTTGAACTCTTAATTAATTTACAAAATGAAGACTCAGTAATTAAGAGTGATTATGTAGCGAAGTAAAATTATAATAATAGCTATTATATTTTCTTAGAGTTTTACTTTTGTTTTTGTGAGACTAATAAAATTATATTAGTAATTAATTAATTACATTCGCCAATTTTGACAGTAAAACAGAGACAACGTTTCAACGACTAAGTCGCCATCTGCAGTTACTATAGGAGTTTAGTAGTTGATTGAACTCTTGCTGTAATATTGTATTGACTATCAGTGAGTTTTATTTATTGTGGATTTAAAACATTTAATTATTTCTCCTCCTATTAGTTACGTGTATACATATATTAAAATAAATAAAAACAATATCATATTTCTCTCCAAGCTGGCAAAACTTGCTAATATAAATGATTGAAAATCATTACATAAAACTATTAAAAAATTTTATAAGATCAAAGGTTATAAATATTTAAAACAATTTGATTTATACATTTTATTGTAATTAGTAATTTTATATTTAATTTATTAAGGTGGTAGCTCAGTGTGTAAGTTGGGTTTACAATACAATTGATGTAACTATATATACGGCTATTGATGTTGCAACAGCATAGACTGCTATTCATGTTGCAGCTGTATAGACTGATATTGATGTTGAAACTGTATATACTTCTATTGATGTTGCAACTTTATATTTGTTGTTCATTCTCTCCGGTCTTCCTTTATTTAATTCGTTTTACACCTGTTCTAAGTTTAATTTAGAGGTTAAACTTAAAAACCATTGTACTGTTGTGGTTTTAATAATTTTACGAATCTGATAAAAGGAACCTTCAACATGAGAAAACTGTTCATAAATGATATATTTTGTCACATGATTAGACGTAACGGGCTGTAATAACAAGAGCCTGTGTGTTAGGGTTGAGTGACTACAGTAATGTCTCGTCGTTGCACAATGGCGGCGTCAAATTGCAGTTCCTTAATTAACTTGTAATATTCTTGTTTAAACAAGTCTAACGTTCAATATATACCTTAACAGTGTTCTTGTATTTACATTCAAAAATAAATGTACGAAGAAATACTGTGTAAACCTTCCAGTGCTTGCTCGAAGCGTTGAATTTAATAAAACTGTCCCCAGGGCCTGGAGTCTAGAGCCGAATGTTTCACGTTTATTTTTACTATTGTTAGGAACAGTTACGTAATATATAGTGTTGTGACTTTGATATACAATGTGATAATAGTGAAACTGTGTGTGTATTTTTTTAAATGAATTTTTTCCGAATTAGATAAGTTGACAGTATCCAGATGTACCACTTTAAGACTTTGTCGAAGTCAGTGGCTAATTTATCATTTTACTTTTAATATAAAACATATAACTCATTTCAATGGAATTCATGGGTATGAATGTCATTATAAATTATTGATCTAACACGGGATATATAGCTGCAAATATAAAAGGATTTTTGTATGCTTTGAGTGCCCAACTGATTAAACTTACAGTTGGAACAATATGAAAATGGGTGGATTTCTTGGCTTCTAAGACAAATTGAATATGTTTGATCTGCCATTGATAAGCTACTGGTCTAAACTTCTCAGAAAGTAGAAATATACAAAGTTCTGAAATTCCCATAACATGTATTTTTTTTTGAAGCTTTAAATGTATTTATGTCCTAATTTTTGACGTTTCGATTAAACTATTAAAAGGTTAATGTGGCGATGGTGCGTCTCCCTTTCGGGTGTACCTTCGGTCTTCTTGTGGACTTACATGTATTTGAGGGTGGTTAATTAGTAAGTCTGTTAATAGCCCTTGCTCCAGACAACACAATGTAGACTCACTTGCCATTACCTTTATTTAGTTTAGTTGTAAGTTCGAGCCAGCAGAGGAATAGGTTGTCTTGCTTTTGAAGTGAAACAGTCGTTTCATAAACTTGTTGAAGAACCTTTTCAACTACAAACCACGATGTGGAATTACACATAATATAAGGACACAAACACAATAAATACTACAATTGAACAAAGGTACTTGGTAGAATTACTACAAAATTTGATTGAGTCTTGTCGACCATGGTTTCGCCAGTGACGGAATTGACAAGGCAATTTAACACAGACTAAGGCAAATATAGAAAACAAACATATAAATTTTACTTAGCTAGGGAAAGGGTGGGGAAAAGAGCGGGACACCTATTGAAAATGGTTTTAGCAGAGGTGAGTTTGAGATACATTCTACTTCATCGTTCAGTACAAGCTTGGAGTCTTTACAAAATTATCTCTCAATCTCTAACATTTCGAATTAATTTAATGTCTTAATTTTTTATTGAAATGTTGAATATTAAAATTAACATTGCTGTAAAAATCTGAAACTAAATGAGTTTTTAAATGATTGGGAAAACTAGAGTCATTATGACCAGTGACTCAAGTGAACACGAAAGAAAGTTGGGTTAGAATTTACTAAATATTGTTTGCTTGTTTTTTTTATTATGATAAATAATACAAATTCCACGTACTCACCAAAAGCTAGAGGTGATTATTGAGTCTAAGTAAGAGGTGAATTAGGATAATTGCCCTAAAATTAAATAGTTATTTTTAAATTTGCTATGGAGCTGCGGGTACAGAATGGAATGAGAAGAGAATAATGTAATTTGAAAATAGAATGTAAAGTGCGTGGCTTTAGTTGATAAAATATAATTTCCCAAAATAATAGGTCACGTGAGTTATGTAAATGACGTCGTAACTCATGTTAATAGGTTACAAATGTTTATACGTGGGTTTTAACTTACGACATTATTTATTTTTAGTTACAACAAAATGACACGCGACTTAGGCAACTTGGTATACAATGTGGATTGTTTAACCAAAACCAAACGCTTGAGAGAAGGTAAAACTTGTCAGGATAGTCAAATACATACAATCCACATTTATAATTTGATAAATACAATCACATTCAATCTGCGCAATAACTGTCTACGTTTTATATATCTATATAAAGTGTATGGCTTCAAGTTGTATCAGGCTATAAATATATTTAAAAAAGGAATGTGTTCATTTACAATACAGAGCCAGCTTAATGTCTAATGTTGGTACAATTTACGAGAAGGATAGTTAAGCTGGGATTAAACTTACTGCTTAGCTCACAATGATCCGCTGATATAAAATGATACGTAATTTATTCTGTTATAAGTTTACAAGATATTTACGAAAATTGAGTGGATATATTATTTCAGTAATTTAAAATATCAGTTAATATTCAGTTAATTTCACTTGTACAAAATTATTTGTAATTTTTAATTATACACTTGAAATTAAAATTAATCTAATACCTTTGAAATATGGATAAATGTAGACTTGTGAAATTCTACAATCATAGTTCTTAAACATAAGTTATATTAGTTACTATTTTGAAACAATCCAATAACAGTTTTGAATCAACGACTTATAATTTGAAGAATTTTACTTTATCATTTTGAAACAGATTATTAAATGTTACATTTACAATACAAGTAAATAAAATTAGTTTATACATTATTTAAAAACTGGCCCAGATATATTAAACGCTCTTTGCCCCTTGTAAATTTAGAAATAAAGACACCAAAATATGAATAGCTTTTCTGCACATAAAACAACTTTTGGGTAAGGCGTTGGAGTAGGAAGAGAGAAAGTTTAAAATTTAAAAGAAGAACCAATTGGTTCAAATTTTTATTATTTAGAAATGAGTTCTTGAAGTTTGATCAAATGACTTAAATGTGAAATATTTTGTATAGTATTACATTAAATTGGTATACACATACGGAGATTGTATACAATAAAATTGCTAATAATCTGCAACTTCCAGGCATGTACATTAGGTTTTATTTGTGAGTTTATAATAAATTTAGTTTTTAGTTGTTACAAAATAAATGAATGAATAATTATTAATAAAGATAACAATGAAATACTCAATTCAAATTTAAAAAATATTATGATCTTATTAATGTACTGAATCTTATTAATTAATTCAATAATATAATTAAACAACTGAATCTGACAAAACAATTATTTATAAAAGTGGAAGTGGTGTGGAGTTAAGATTATAGTTAAGTGATATTACAGTATAAATTAACTCATCACAACTCAGACTGTTACGGAACAATGTTGAAGTTATTGATTATTAATGTTCTTGAACTTTGCAATCCTAATGTCGTTCGACTCTTGTGACCCACGACGTTTGACCATTGACCTCTGAACATTGATTGTTGCCCAAGTAATTACAGAACAGCAGCTTCAAATTCTTAACATGCAATTAGTTTTGTATCACGCATTGAACTCGGGGCTGAAAAATTACCAACTCTCTTTTCTGTTGTTGCTATGAGTTGTCAAATCGCAAGATTATATCGTTTTATATATTATCTTTAAGTATATTAGTATAGAATTAAAATAATGCGAGGATTGTGATTATATATGTTTTTTAAAGTTTTGTAAATATTACTTTTAAGTTATTTTTTCAGGTAATATTTGTACGACTAATGGTTGCGCATATATTTTTTATTTTTAATAACCGATTTGTTGAATAGTACTAGTATAACTTAAACATTAGCATTAAATTATTTATGCACCCCTTGTATTAAGGGTTGCAGATTTAAAAAAGTTATAGTTTTGTTAACATGTTGAACTTTAACCATATTGTGTCTAATAAAGGAGAAATATATTTTTTTGTTCTGCAGCTTCATTTTTGTTACCCCTATTTTTAAAGGTTTTTATAACTCTTAGGAGGTATAACTAAAAAAATGGAATATTTTTCAGTTATTTTTAGGTTTTTCAAAAAAGACCTTCCCAACCCTTACATCTTTATTGACATTAGCCCATTGACTAACTCTAACGAGATTTTCTACTTATATATGTATTTTATCAGTCTGAAAGTATTTTTTCAAATTTAATGCCGTTATCGTGCCCATAAAAGAATATTGTTTTTATAGATATATATAAATATATAAAGTTTTAGGGTCTCAGGACCATGAAAGTAAATATTAAGTAGACATTTTCTGGTAGTCACACAATGTTGACGACTTCAATAGATATTTTCTTCAAAATCAATTTAAAAATGAATTAGAGCTAACAATGAAGCTGCTTGTTTAGTAATTGTTTCAACGATTTTGTTCTCATGCTGTCAAGAGAAAATAACAAAACTACGAAAAGGAATGGAATCATTTTCATTAAGCTTGTGATGTTTTAGTCTATGTATTCTGTTCATTGAACATTTCGAGTTTCAATATTATTTTCGTCGTCTTTATTGGGAGTCTGCACTAACTTGAATGATTTAATAAAGATCAAGAAACACTTAACCGCAATGAGCACGTACCACACTTGTCCGTAGCTTCAAATCGGTGTTTTTTTTTTTTTTTTTTTTTTTTTTAAGAGGATGGAATGCATTTACGCAGACCTCTTAGCCAGAGAGGTATACTGTGGGACTAGATCCGCTGCTGCGCGGACTCATACCCACTAAAAAATCCCCCTCTCCCCAAACTGCTCACAGGGGAAGGTATAACAGCATATAGGGAATATCCCAAATGACTGTAAGAGTCAATCTGAAACATAACAAAATCATGGTTAATGGAGTAGCGGTGACGGTGTGAAGATGTCTCTACTCGAGACCAGCCATCAAAGGAATCCAAGATCCATGCCTAAAAAACAGCACCGGCATACTGGGGTCCCGGAGCTCCGATAAAGGCACGATCCCAAGAACGAGTGAAGAAGTCGGGCTGGAACAGAAGAAGAAACATGAGGAAATCATTCCCCGAGACCAAGCCAGCAGCAGAACACCTTGACCAGTACCTAAACAGCACTGGCAGAGGGACCATGGAGCTACGATGAAGGCCCGACTCGAGTTATGAAGTGAAGAGCTGACTGAAGCAGATAACATTAGCGCTTGAAGAAATCGCTACCCGCAGCCCGACCGACAGGACTACGGGAGACTGGAAGAAAGAGTCGACCGGCGTTGTGAGGTGATCGTCCGT
>JAGFPH010000072.1:98292-119897 GCA_018207615.1 Philaenus spumarius
TAAATATGTTTATTGTATACGTTTAATAAACATATTGGACTTAATAAAAATTATTAGAAGGTGGATTTATCAAAAACTATGGACGAGTTATTGTTTAAGAAACTGTTTACTTTCTCGAGAACAATAACAACACTCGCCGCAAACAAGGGCATAACTAACTACAACTCGGTACGGAGCGCAACCCCATTTGTTTGTCTTTCTTTAGCCCAGGCAGCAGGGAGTTAAAAATGAAGTTACCTGGAAAAAATGCGGGAGAGATGAAACTTGGTAATATAGTACATTTTGACATCCTAAAAAATACTAAAATGGTGGCCAAATTCCGGGTTTTTCAAAATAACGTCAGTTGAGTGCGTCCTAGAAAAAAAGTTTTGTATAAAAAATATAGAGAATTTAATTTTTTTGAACTTTTGTTTCAAAAATGTTGGCGTGAAATAAACAGTTTTTGAGTTAAGTGCCATCTTATGTTGTGTATTTATAAAAACCGCATAAATGCGCTATTATCACCTGAAATTGATGAATTATTTATTATAATTTTTGTTATATTATTAAACTATTATTGCTATTGTTTGTTTTGTAATAATAATAGTAATCATTATTATTAGTTTTCACTGTACTAGCTTCCACACATTGAGGTAAAGTTAATGGGGCGTTTTGTTTACTGGATGTCTCACGAAGAGGCTTAAACGTTTGATTTTGTATGTATTGCCCATTAATGCATCGATCTTTTTGAAACTTTACACATCCACCAATAGAGATTTTTAAAATGTTCTGTGAAAACTTTAGCAGTACAACACTTGCAGAAACAAAATGGTGGACTAATGAATTTATTAATTTTCTCCCTCTAAATAGTTAAGCCTATTTCAACTTTATTCTTACCTTACTGATTTTGTAACAAAAATAAACGGTACCAGATAACTGCCACATACTTTCTCCCAGTTGAAACTTTATACCTTCCCAAGAGTAACATAGGAGGTGATTATTTAGAATTGCAAAAGTAGGACTACCATGGAAAATATTAGATGTATGTAATACACATCCATATTAAGTTTCATCTTAGTTTTATTGAAAATGTTAATTAATAAATATTATTATTATTATTGTTAGCGAATTTCCTTAGGAAAAATGAGCTATTACAGTGGCCCTTATGGTAAAACCCAAGGTTGGGAGTAGCAAATGAGCACCGATCATGGTCCCCAGAACACGTTTTGGGGTGTCATTAAAATCATATATATGTATATATATACTGTATATATATGTATGTATGTGTGCGCACTCTAACGGGCGCATTTTACGACCGATTTGGACCAAAGTCCAAAGGTTGGTTTTCTAAGTCGTTTGGACGAGTTCGTTAGCCAAAAATTTACCGGAAGTAGACAAAATTTTTGACCAGAAGTAACAACTTTTTGAGATTTTTATTAAATTTTTTTGAAGTTTTCTTTATTCCAGTACTACACCTGCATACCAAATTTCATCGAAATCGGACCGTTGGTATGGTCTCCAGCTATGTACATATTATCCTAACAGACACACACCTACACAGACACAAGGTCAGACATCACAAAAAAAAAAAAAAACAGTCTGGGGATCGGGGTGGGAAATCAAAAAATTACTTCCACAACCAATTCAACGCCCATGAAGGTTACAATTTAGTAAGTCCTTGACAGGATTTGGGAAATGAGGTGAAGCACCATCTTGTTGGAATATTGCTTGGTTCATTTCTGGAACCATGAAATGAGACAACACATGTTGATTTAAAACTTTTGCATACCTAATTCCAAACATTATACTGTAAAAAATGTCGTAAGATAACACCCCATTTGCACTCTAAGCCACCCAAACAGTAATGCCTTTTGATTTGAGTAGAGTCTCTTAAAAAATATGGCGATTGTTGGTGTTGTAATAATTATAATTTACTACACCATTACGATAGAAAGTGGATTCGTCTGAGAAAACAACTCGAGCATTCCAATCAGGATCGAACTCACGTTACTCAATAATACGGGAACAAAATTCCACTGTTCTGTCCGGATCATCCTCAAGTAAATTATGGACTAGGTGACTTTTGAAAAAAAATCTGGTACCCACTCAAGAAAGTTATTTTTGATGGGAGAAAATTAATACATTTTTCATTACTCCACCATTATGTTTCTGCAAGTGTTGTACTACTAAAATTTTCACAGAACATTTTAAAAATCTCTATTGTGGGGTGTGTAAAAATATCGCTGCATTAATGGGCAATCTATACAAAATCAAACGTTTGCACCTCTTCGGGGGACATCCAGTAATGAAACCACAGTAAAAACAAAACGCTCCATTAACTTTAACTCACGGGTGGTGTGGAATCTGGTACAATGAAAAATAATAATAATGATTAATATTATTATTAAAAAACAAATAATAGAAATTATAGTTTAATAGTATAACAAAAATTATAATAAATAATTCTTCATCAATTTCAGGTGATAATAGTGCAATCATGCAGTTTTTATAAATACACAACACAAGATGGCACTTGACTAAAAAACTGTTTATTTCACACAACAAATTTTGGAACGAAAGTTTTAGAAAATTAAATTCTCCTTAGTATTTATACGAAACTTTTTTTTCTAGGACGCTATCAACTGAAGTTATTTTAAAAAACCCGGAATTTTGCCACCATTTTCCAAGTTTGAGGCGTAAGCTCAAAGTGGTGGGGGTCGCAAACTTAGTATGTTTTTTAGAATATCAAAATGTACTATATTACCAAGTTTCATATCTCCCGAATTTTTTCCAGGTAAACGTATCTGTTGCCTGGGCTACTTTCCTTATTTTTAATTTTGACAGAGTTCTTTTGTCAATATACACTAATGAAGGCGTATTTTATATATGTAAACTTAAGTACACAATTAGTTTTACTTTACACATTCAATGTTTAATTTTCATTTACACACAATGGCGAATCACAATTAGCCTGATTGGCCTAAATGCATTTTCTGAATATTATCGTAGTTAATTAATTGGATGTGCTAATTTAGATTAATGTTAAATAGTTTCGACTTGAATTTGGTTAAAATTAAAATAAACAAATACATTCATATTTTAATCGAATATTATAGATATTATTATTAGAATATTATTATAAAAGACTAATTATTATTTTTCGTTATTATAGTGACTATTTAATTGTAATAAAATAACTTTTTTTCTGTACAGATAAATAATTGAAAAACAACAATTATTTAGGAAACACTTCATTTATTAATTTAGTACACAAAATATGGTAATTTGCTTCTTATATACTTTATAGGTGGTAAACACTATTCATCGTTTTCGTCACCAGAATGGTATAATTTCAACAGACTTTTAATTCTTGAATGGTTTTAATTGGATCTGGTCTAATAAAATGTTAAGCAAAATACAATTATAAATATCTAACTCTATTGTAGGATAGTTGTACAACTTATATGTTGAAAATAATAAAATTTATAGGAATATACTTAAATGTTGCATTATTTTGTTATTACAATATACTTCTTGTGTTAATATTTGGATAATTTTCTAAACTTGCTGATCGAAAAACTAACAATTATTATTTAAATAAATATTATTTAATAGAAAAGGTTTGCATTTAAAACGAATGGAAAGAAAACTATTTATAATAATTATGATTTGGACTACTCATGTTTAGTTTCCTTTTATGTTTCTAAGCTAATTTTATAACTATAAAATACAAATTTCTACAAGACAAAGTCGTACCAACTACTACGCAGCTTTTCTCAGTTACTAAAGCGTATAAAGTAGCACCTTAGAACCTGACAGAGAGCGGTGACAAAAATTTTGTATGGCGGTATAATGCAACACGTGACCACTTTGATTGTGCTAATTACTGAACTAGTATAAGCAATTAAAATTAATCCACTTTTGTTGTTGCGATTTAAAACCTTGTAATTTATATTTCAATTACAATATGTAAATACTACGTTATACCTCCTGCTTTTGTAATTTATGTTCTCCCATTTATCACTGTACATAATGTAGTTAAACATTTGCATAATAGACTACAGTGCACTTGTGGCTGCTACAGGAGAGCATGGGTGTTTATATACTTATCCAAGTAGGGCCTAAGGTCGAAGAAAGAAAATCAGTTATACATTTGAGTTGGTAAATTCATTAACACAACATTAACTTAACGGTAATTTGAAAACACAGACAAAATTAGCAAAATAAATTATATAAATAACACAAGGCATAGATAACAACGTTATTAAATATATAGATTGGTT
The DNA here is from genome assembly GCA_018207615.1 of Philaenus spumarius. Classification (NCBI taxonomy): domain Eukaryota; kingdom Metazoa; phylum Arthropoda; class Insecta; order Hemiptera; family Aphrophoridae; genus Philaenus; species Philaenus spumarius. The sequence continues at coordinate 102,555 of JAGFPH010000072.1, forward strand.
GGAATCTAATACTTTTTTTCAACAAAGCCCTCTGATGGAGTGTATCAAATTTTAAAATCCTTTAAGTAAAACAGTAACTTTATACAGTTGGTTTAGAAGAGATTTAGCTAATAACATTATTTTAAACATTTAGTAGAGGTTCATACGAGGTGTGTAAACAACGATTTCTATTTAAAAAACATATTTAAACATACAAAACATGACCAACTTATGATTGTAATCGGAGATGATAGTAAAAGACAGTAACGCAGAGAAAGTACGGTGTGTTGGTTATGCTCTTCTCTATTTTGTTCTGACAGGTAATTAACTCTTACACATTAAGGATGTATTCTGGTATCTTCCAAACTAAAACTTTTCCAAGTTTTAGACGTAGCGTCGTTACTTATAAATTGTATAATAATTGAATTGTTTAGTAAATAACACGTAATTCTTGAAACCCCGAATTTGGGTTATCTAATCTCAACTACAGAGAAATAGTTTTAAACATAAATGTGATATAACATTGAGTATAAGCAAACCACTTGAAGATTTAACACTTTCTGTCTAGTAAGCGTATTTTGCTTGGTAAGTAAACGGCCTAATCATATCTTTGCCTCACCTTTACCAAATTGTATCTATTTGCATATGAACGCTTTTATTGTTAATGTCTCAGACCCTTCTTCATTTCTAATAATACCTAAATACTATGCTCCCGATTCTTGTAAATTACATAAATTAATATGTATTTTTTATACATATATATTTTATAAAATTATTTTGGGCAATAATTTTGTAATGAAAATTGACAACGTCAAACTTGTTCATCATTTTAATTTATCTGCTACATTTGTGAAATATTTAATTTCTCTGTATCAGAGTTTTAAGATTACTCGGAAGAAGTAAAGGTTTAACTTTACTTTTATCCCTGTGGTCGCTCATGACTCTGGACCTAGTGCGTTACCCACGTAAATAAATTTGTAAAATAAATTTCGTAAATAAATTTGTAAATACTATTTTCTTAAATAAATACATTTCATATATAATGTATATACAGTAGTATTATTTAATAATTTAATATAATAAACTAAATTTATATGTTTTAAAAATTTACTAATTACCACATATTTATTTTATTACCTGGGCCAATAATTATGTAATAATATAAATACTGTATGTTGGTAGAACAAGGTTTCTAAGATAGGAAAGGAGTCTTTAAATATTTTTTGAGAAATTTGTTACGTTGTTGTAAACACACAAAATTAGACGTTAATGATGAAGGTTCAGACAAATGCTTCGTAGCGTCCATCTTTGTAAATCAAATATTGCTTGTCGTGTTTTAATAGAAACTAGGGGTTCCGCCTCACCAAACCTCCCCGTTGCGACTCATTGCGAAGCAAATGCAAACATATTATTGTATACTCTGATATTTTCACTGAAATGAAAATTGGTTAGGTCAGAGTAAGGTGGGGGGGGGGGGGGGGGAGGAAGCGGGGACCTGTACATATTGTACGGTAGAGATCGAAATAGTCACGCACGGTCAAAAATAATTCGAATTAAGGAGTGCGTGGTCATTTCAAATAATATTTAAATAATCAATAATCTAAATGTCAAACAAATTTGTATATTGCCAACTCAAGGTAACAACATAACATGTGACAGAAGATGATTTGACTTATACTAGAGTAAGCCTTTTTGTTGATTTTGGTTTATGTGTTTGGTTTTACCACTTTTGCAGTTTATATTTATGTATACATAGATTGAAGTTGTAGATCTCTATGTTAGCTTCACTACATCATAATGCCAGTCTAATTAGCCAAATGTCATCATATATTTTCTTTGGTTATATTAGTGTCCTGTAATGTTGAGAATCGTTAAAATGTTTTACGATACACCATTGTTGAAATATTTCCCACAAAGCTACGATTACAAGCTTTGCCTTCAATAATAAGTTTAGTGAGCCATCGTTGTCTACACCGGAATTCAATAGGAGAAACACCAAACGAATTATTTTAGTAATGCTTATGTAAACTACGAAATGGATAACACTTGGCGAGTAACATGCATAAAGGCTGTCAAGAACATAACTGCGCTGATTTCCTCTTCTTGTCAGCTGTCAAAACTGTAAATTAGGTAATTAAATCACAATCAAACGCGGTAATTGTACAGCACCAACTATACTGTTACCTCTGTCAGTAAGCTTAGTCAGACGGACACTTTATTACTTAACCTAATAACTTAACCTAACTTAGTATCAACTCCTATAAAAGCGAGTGTAAGTACGTACGTGTAATATAACAGCTGATTTCACCCATCATCTGTAATACTTAAACAAAACCTAGCATAGATTATACTTTTGGATTATGTTTACAACTTCAATCAATAATATAAGTCTAGTGAAGTTGATTTTTTTAAATATGAGTTAAAGAACTAATGCAGACTATAATACGTTATAAAATTTGCTTCGAAATTATAAAAATTAATATACATACAACCTTAAAGTATTAAGAGATACTCTTTCGTTTAACTTCGGAAACATTCGTACATCTTTGTATAACGTATTCCATTATTAATTTCTTCATTATAAATTAATAACTTCTAAATCATTTGATCTATCAGTATGAAATAAAAAACAATTAAAAGGTAATGTTTTTATATTTATTTAGATACATATAATAATGTATATAAATAAACATTTTTAACAAATAGACTTACAGTTTTATAACCAATCCCCTCAGCTAGTTAGGAAGATAAATTCTGTTGTTTTTATATAGTTTATTTTAATGATGTATTTCTGATGTGTATCTAATTAATCTACCTGTGATTTTTCACGGGGGCTTACTAGTATCTAGCATAATGTAGTCTTACCAACCGGCAGTGACCCTTGACGAAGCCAATACAAACAGATTATTGTATATTCCGATATTTTCATGGAAATGAAGATTGGGTGGTGACCTATACATTGATCATGTAAGACTGATAAGAGATACAAGATCGAATTACCGTCCATCCTCAATAGTTTGAATTGCGGCATGCGTTTAATTTCAGCACGATTATTTAAATAATTAATAATGAAAATTTAAAACAAATTTTGATATTATCAACTAAAGTAAAGAATATAATATTTAATACCAGATGTTTGCCTTACAACCAGCCGTTGAAACCAGATGACCCATTTGATTGCTTTAACCTAATCTAACTGATTCTAAATTTGATAAATAGGTTGGAAATAAAGGTGTTTTGATGCATTGTAGGCCTAACCTAAAATTATGTCAAGTTTTTGATCCAAATCAGCTTTTTTATTTACACTATTTAACAACAGATGTTTGAATTGATTTATAATACAGTAAGCATTTTTGTTTGTGTTTGCTTTTAGTTTGTTAATCTAACTTAAAAAGCTGTTGTTTGGGAAGAATAACCAATTGATTCTAAATTTGATAAGTTGGCTGCTGTGGTAATTAATGTAATCAATCATGTGTTGCTAAGTTTTTTATCCGAACAGCTGTTTTATCCGATATATTGGAGTGAACCCCTTAATGTTCACTATTTCTACGCTACGCTTTAAAATTAACGTTTTGCAAAATCCATTCTTATTACCTTTAATAAGAATATAACTTAAAATTTTGGTATTTTTACCTTAAATATTTTGCTCTACGTTGATTCTATGTCGTCAGTCCTTCAGTCAGGACAAAAGCCGGTTATATATATATATTGATTCCAACTTAAGAAGACTAACCTAACTTGACAAATCCAATCCATCCCGTGAGTCGAAAATTGTCTATACTATAACAATTTTAAATATTTAAATTAAAAACATTTTTGTTGGAATACATTTAGCGGCATTTGAAATTTATCGAGGATTGCTATTATTAAGCGTGAACCATTTTGTTAGTTGTGTTTTCATCTTAAATGCGTAATGCGCTTCCTAAAGTAATCTGTTCATTGTAAACGTCACATTTAATATGATTCCCGTAGCCTTTACTAATCGTCTTAACAAACTTCAATGATGGACTAATACTAATTTTCTGTTATGAATCCTTAGGTTATAAATCATAAACATAATTTAATTACCGGAGATTGATTACCTATCGACTACCATATCTGTTCAATAGAAACACACGTTTAAATGAGATGAAATAATTTTGAATGTCCTGTAGGTGTAGTTATCAAGGAGGCATTACTAATAATTGCGGTAAATGGTTAAAAGAACTAGCGAATTCCAAAATGTTGCTAATATAGACGTCAAAACATTTTTCCATCTATCCAAGGAGTCGAAGAAATGGAAATATAATCTTCCTTTTATTCCTTGAATTTGCCATTTTGATTAAAGGTGATAAAATAAGCATAAAGGTCATGGAACTAGAATAAGGTCTAAATAATATAATACAGTACAATACCTAATATTTTCCCGTCAGTGAATTCTTTTGTTTCTTCTTTGATGCGGTTCATGATGTCTACCCCAACATCAGAAAATCCCTCGTTGATTGGTGGTCGTCATACCATTAAGTAAAAAGACAAAAACACGTTTGACACACAGTTAGTACGTTCACATCATCTGGCTACCGGACGTCGACTGCCTGTTTGTTTCCTGTATGCACTCAAAACTATTATTTGCCTTAGGCTTCATGGATTTTTCAATTGCTGCGAATCGAAATTCAATTGGTCGTTTAATAATTGGTGTTCATTGTTTTTTTTCTAATTTAAATGTCTTATAAATTTCAAATTATTCTAAAGCATTCATAAATTTACCTTTACTTCAAAAAATTATCGGTTTGAAATTGTTGTCAAACTCCGAGTAACTGTGGTTTTTATCAATTAAATGTCACGCGTAATAATTCAACTTGTCACCCGAAACAACCTTTTTTTCAGATCCTCTTTAAAACGAATCTTGAACGCTCTTCCCGTTTGGCCAGTATAGATTTATTCACAGCTATTGCAGGTCATTTTGTAGACGCCTGTTTGATCTTTTAAATAATATATCTGCTAAGTATAGACGGATAAAGAGAATTTCAGCCAATCAAAGTTCTTCTTAGACGGACAACATGTAGGCTAGCAGGTACACAAAGGTGGACAGGAGGATAGGAGTAGATATTCTGACTGAAGCATCTTGCGGTCATGGTAAGAAAGAAAAATATATGCAACTTTCATCGAAGCGGTGACAAGAAACCCGCTAGTGCACTTTGTTGCTTAAGGTATGAGTTGATTAGTGAGGTAACCTTGCATTTGGGAAATAGTCTTTCTGGACCTTCTAAAGTAAGCCTGGTAGTTTTATTTATTTGTTTTTTAAGTTAAAGTTAAAGGTTGGACCAGACTTACTTCGTGCGGTGTTAATTTAGCCAATATAAAGGGATGCTATATTTCATTTACAAAATAAAATATATAATTAAATTATATCAATGAAATTAGTAATATTTAGTATACCTTAGCAACAGTAATAATATATGTATTATAGCAATCTTTGTTTGCAATGTACAACTAGCATAGTCATGTCTAAATACAATAAAGTATAAGCATATAGTTATGCAGTAAGGCTGCTCGTTTGAGCATGCGTAATATTCTGCTATCTCACTCAAAAGCGTCGAAGCAGTATTGTGAAAATTACTGCTGGTCAACTGTCGATATATCGCATTTACAATAATTTTGCCTGCTGTCTGTTCCAAGACGTTGAATTAGGTTTCTTTAACAATACCTCTCTCTAGACGACATATCATACATTAAACAACACGCAATACTTTGAAGTATTATAGGTGTGTAGAAGTATCTAATATCTATATAGCGTTCAAGCTAAATGTCCGAGCTGTGTAGAAATGTATAATAGAATAGAGCTGCAGTCCAGGTGTAATTCACAGTCTGGGTCTAATGACGTCATGACAGTGGTTTTAACTCGGTAATAGGCGTAAAGCAGCTTATGAATACTTAGTTCTAAGTTTGAATGTAAACCAAAATTGTATGAACAACCTATATTTGAATGCAAGTTGTGCAATAATAGCTCTAAATATAGGTTTGTGTAATAAAATGAATTTAGTGGTAGCTATTGTTAAATTTTTGTATGTATCAGTTCAATGTGTATGTAAAACAAATTTGGTAGGGCTACACATGTAAACACGACCTGTGCTTTGAAATTATACAAATATTAGTGTATATATTTATCTGAATTTTAAATTAAGCGTGTATGTTATTTAACATATAGGCGTTGCAATTGTTTTTAAATTTTGTAGTCCGTCGTGCAACTGAAATAATAAAGAATAGAAAACAGTTTGATGAAATATAAATTATTTAACTTGCTTGTTTACGATTTGTGTTTGGTCATTAGTTTTAATGGAACAAAATAAAACTTTTATAAATTAATTTACACTTAATTTTCATATGACCCTCTTAATAATGTTTTTTTAATTCGTACCATTATCATTAATATTTTGTATATTTTTTACTATAGCAATATAAGATAATGTAAATTTGTGCTGTTCACTGTTTATATTATCAGAACAATAATTCATAGTTATCTTTGTAATTATTTACATTGAGCAGAACTTGAGCAATTAAGCTGAACACAACGTCAACAGTTTGATTTTACTTTGTAAGTTATTGTACTAGAATAGATTCAGTCATTAACAGGTTTTTGGGCTAGAATTCTGAAGCAACCTAGCAACAACAATAATTCCTAACTAACAATAATTATTATTATTATTATTTTTTTTTTTTGTATTATTATTTTTAATGTTTTTTCACTTGTAATTTAGTTAACAATAATTCACACGTAACTTGCAAAAAACTATTATTTACGTTTTTACCTTGTCTTATGTTTCTACAGATACATAGGATCATTGCAATAGAGAGAAAATATAATACTATCAACACCAATAGTGCACTTCTAATCTGTAGTACCAGGATTTCCCACATTACAAACTACTCGTTCCAACTTTAATACGAAAAATAGTTATTTAAATATCTGCCTTATATTTTGAACTCAAGGGCATGGTCAGATTTAATCTAATACAAATTTGCATACACGAAACAATAAATGAACTCTCTTGAACACAATTATAAAATGGCGCATGCACCTCCGGCTCTAGATAAGTGTACTGTCTTGACTTTAATTAGACATTTTTATTGACAACCTTTCATCTGGTTTGGTATACTAAACCATATTGTTTCAAATCATCTGATTTGTCTGATTAATGACATAAATAGTTTATAATCATTATTGTAAACTAAATGAGGTATAATAGAGCTAACCTTCTTTTGTGATATTTATTTATTGGTAAAAAATATAATTTTGTATCTAATTTTAACATTTTTATCTAAAGATAGCATAAAGGCAGTCGACTTCCGGTATCCATAAGGTGCGCTGTATTGTGTTTTATGTGTGTATTTGTATCTATTAACTTAATTTGACAACCTTAAACCAACGCGAGATTTTCTGATGATGGTATAGACGCACCAAAAGAAGAAAAAGAGGTCACTGACGGAAATATAAAAGGTATTGTACTTTATTATACTTAATTGTTACTTTATTATATTAATTATAGTTATGTTCTGAAGACTATTTGTTTTAGTTTCCAGATAAGTTGAAAGGTCCTGCTGGATAGTGCACCGAATTGCAAAATACTTTGAGTCAAAGTAACTACAACTTGCTTGTATTATAACTATCAATGGTAAACCTCCAACTACGAGCAACCTTCTCCCAACTACTTGACTACTTTAGGTCTTTAATTCAACAATACTAGCATCAAACCCTATTTTCGCAATCAATAATTCTAAAGAGACAACAAAACTATGCTTAACATTTAACTCGTTTCACACCAGCTTTAAAAATAGCGTGTTTTTACTTTTTAAACATTAAATTAAACAGAACATAGCCATTCTTGTTAGAACAGCTGTTGTAGTTGATTATACAAGAAAGCGTCGCACAGACAGTAAGGTAGGTGATTCTGTCCTCACCATTTTGTTCTGACAGGTAATTAACTCAGCCTCAGACAATTTAAGTGATTCTTGCCGCTTGCAAATGCAAGTTTAATTTTCCAAGTCTTGTCGTTGCTTTTCCATGGCTTTATTAGATAATATGTCTATTTGAGTCCAATCATGTAAAAAAAAAATAACACGTAATTTGTGTGGAAATTCCAATTTCTCTCCCCCCCCCAATCTCAATAAATGACAAACAATTTAAAAGAATTTTTTAAACTATCTGTTATGTTTAGTGTACAAAATCAAAGGGTTAATAATGGTTTCAGCTACACCTTTACTGTACGGAAACTATTTCCCACAAGAAAACTGTTGAACGCAAACACGTTTTTAAATTTGAGTAAAGTATCAAATTGTATACATTTAAAAAAGCTTAGATGAAGAAGTTTTAGTTTCTTGTCAATTCATAAAACTTATACTATTAAACAAGTAAAAATGTTTTACATAAAAAAGGGTTATTCCTAGACTTCATCTCAATTAAATTGTTTTAGACTTTTTGTATATACAGTTATATGTTTAACAAATGTCATAATTTAAAAACCTGGCTGAATTTATCCATACAAATTGACTGTATCACTTTGATGAATGATTGTACAAGAATTAACTAAATCATAAAATAATATAGTTTTGTTATACGATACATAATAAAACAAATCTGTTTTCATAGTATAATAATTGTGTTTTCTTTACTCATTGCTCTTTAGTCATATGTTATATTCTTAAAACATTTTATATTTGTAAATATTTTTTGTAAGCGGCTCTCAGAATTTTTCAGGAAAATTCGTTTCTGCGGGTTTTACAGAAATTGTATATTTGTAAACACTTTCTAGTAAATGACACTAAGTATTTCCTAGGGATTTTGTATATAATAATTAAATAAAATTTGCTGAAAGGGTTTGAGAACGAACTCGTATAACCTTTATATTACGAATAAAACATACTTTGCCAGTGAGCCAAGCCGAAGTTAACGTGTGGAGTATAAAATGCGAGTACAAACATTGTTTATTCTTTTATTGTAACATAATGGTTAGTGGTTACATAAACTCATATTCAATAATCTCACTAAACACAGTTAAAAATTAAAACACCGAAAGTTTCTGCGAGAGTATAGAGTTAGCTAGATGGCTCATGTTGCATTATTATCGGAAAATCAGCTGATGCGGTAGAGGTAGTTTAGTAAGTTGACAGTGCTAGGTATGTAAGTGCTAAATAGTTGACACACATACTCAATTTAAAGTAGCCTATTTACACATTATGAAGTAAACAGTATGTTTTGTTTGTGTTAATACTTATATTGTATTTAACAAGTTTAGTTTGTTAAAAGTTTACAGTAAATTGGTTGTCATGTGTTTTGATGTTAGGCCTATAAACTTCCACAACTTAATAAAGGGTAAGTTTTAGAAGCTGTTGTTTTACGTATATATTTAGTTTTTACTTTGTGATTATATTACTTAAATTCATATAACAAAATTTATTAAAATATAAAGCTTGAAATTACTGAATCCGATTAGAATCTTGCCCGATTGTATATCGGCTTCCCGGTCCTTGTTGTTAACTTTCAATATAATAATACAATTAGGTCTATCAAAAACAATAAAGTAAAAGTTGCATTCATTTATTATTTGGGTTTTAAAACATTCTTAAAATTATAATTCAATGCCAATTATATATTTAGAACAGTATAGTACAAGTTTTTTGATAGGTGTAAAAATATAATTTGTTTAACTAATCTTAGATTAAATTAGATTTTGATTGAAATAATGAACATATTTTAACTGACGTTTTAACTAAGAATGATATTTGTGAAACAACTTACACAAATAGTTTAACTGTCTAAAAGTTAAAATCGTGCATTAAAATAAGCTATAAATAATCATGTTGAGATTAAAATTTACAGCATTAAGTGTGTTTCAATTTAAATTGCAAAATCAAGTTTGTATATTTTTTCCTTTTCATTAGATTTATAATCCAAATTTCTCCCAAGAAAATACCTCTTAATTTACCAAATTTATATATATTTTTTAAATTTAGAAAAACATGTTTATGAAAAGAATAACAAATACAGTCATTGATTTTGTGCATGACAACTTACACGTTTAATTAACTTTTTAGTTCAACCTGTTACACTTACGGGAGATATTATGGCACTTCTCTTTATTATAATATGGATATAACGTGTATATCCATATTATTTCGAAGTTATCGGGAAGGAGACAGTTAAGTAAGTACTTACAATAATTATTTTATTGACAACTTAAAATACAGGAAAGTTCCTATTTATTTATTTATTTTTATTTCCAACGTTACAAGAATTAAAGTTACACTTATTTAAAAAAAATTATGCTTACAATAGTTATTTTTTTAAATTGACATTAAAAATTGATCGTTCCTTTTTTCAATATAGTTACACAAAATAATTAATGACTAAACAAATTATATACAAAAATATTAAATTAGACTACTAAACAAGTTGTAAAAAGAAGACAAACTTTAACAAAATATTACAATAAGATGTTATTAGGTGTATGATGAAAAATAGAAAACTAATAGCTTATATTGTGCTTGTAAATAAAACTTAAAATTCCTTATAACTGGAATATAACACATAAAAACACTTATTTCTACATACATAAACTAATTACAATTTACAACCTAAAAAAAAATAAACATTAACCATTCCGTACCAAAACATAAAGCCAACTACATTAATACACAAATACATTCACACTTCATCACGTATAACAAAAACCGCAAATAAAAAAGGAGACAACAAGAGGGACTTCTAAAGCTAGGCCTGTGTAGAAGATTGCCGAAAAAGATGAATAAAAATAGATAACAGAGTTCGAGCGAAGATATTACTTACAATATTACCTAATTAGTGAAGATTAGAAAATGTAAAACATGCATATATATATATATATATCAAGAGATTATAGTTTATTGGCAATATCCCGAGTTCCACGAAAAAAGTTTGGGAATGTTCAGTTTTTGATTTTCGCTTTATAACTCTAACGATTCTCTTTTTAATTATAGAGACCGTTTTTATATTAATTTGGGAAGTAGCACCCCACAAAACAATTCCAAATTGTATTCTACTATGAAATAAAGGAAAATACACTTGTCGTAAAATATTTTGAGGACAATCCATAGTATTGTATCAGCTGATTCTATTTTGTTACCCACTTAAACAATCTTTTAAATATTTATTTAAGATGAAATGAAAGGGGTTCACAAATGAAGTTACACTAAATACTTTAGTTCTTTTGTATTTCTTAAATCATTTTGTGTTAAAGAAAGTGTGTATTTTCATTTCGTATTTGTTTACATTCATTTTACTTTTAAAATTCCTTTTATAGTCCTAATCAAAAATAAAATGTTGGTGTTACACCCAATACAATATAAATAAGAAGAATAAATTGAATGAATAAATAAGTATAATATATGTTAAGGAAAAAATCGTTCTAAAAAAACTGAAAAATTTGATTTTTGTTTTTGATTTTACCATAAGAAATTTGCTTAAGAACCCATTTTAAGCAGCATATTTTTCAAAAAAATTCTGGGGGCACGGGCGAAAATATAAGGTCGGGCCGGGCCTGCTCATCAATTATCAACGCAAAGGACAGACAGATGGAGACGGACGGGAAAGTCCACATAATTACTTCCGAGAATGCGGGGGATGGCCCGGTGCAAAACCTAGAGGATCACAACGTGAAGTATGTAAACAAAACAACTGTCGCCGCTGTCCCTTGCTTGGTCCATCAATACTCAATATTCCGTATCTCATTGTTTTGGACGAAGGTGCATAATCAAATTTCGTCATAAAAAAAAAACTGAACAGAAGGGGGTTCTGACCCCGAAAACCCTCTCTGGCTACTTCCCTGATTAAATAACAAAATAATACCGCCACAAATATGCAAAGTCAGTCTATTTCAATTAGAACAGGGGTTGCACATTTGCGGCATCAGTCTGTAGATAGAAACCGGACGTTTCATATATGCGACGCAAGTCTATGCGTACTAAAAATGCCACAATAGTGGTAGCGAACGTATTAAAACAATTTCCAGATGCATTCAGATGACACAGCTAAGACTCAGAATTAATTCCCGGACTAATAGATATCGAAAAATCGAAAACCCTATAGTGTGAATTTAAGGATTTCCCCAAGTTTGCTTAATGACTTGAAAAAACTTTAGCTTTTTGAACTCACGGAATAATGCTCTACAACTTTTAGGGAGGGGGTATTGATCAAATTTGATGTTGAAAAGTTACAGCTCATTGAAAATGAGTAAAATACAGTTTTTGTCAAAGCTGGAAAATGTTGCTGTTTTTTGGATCCCGATAAAAATCGAACTACCTTACCAATTTTTAATTTTGTTGTTTTAATTTACTAAAGTACTGTTGTTTACAAAATATGCAACGTTTTAGAGTTATAAGCGAAAAATTGGCAAAAGTTAGAACATTTCGAGGTTTTTTGCCTCCCAAAAGTTGTCCCCCCCTTTCGAGGTCGCAAAATTAGATTTGGCATACTCACACCATACCAAACGATCCTAGAAAAAAATCTTTTGCCTCAATTAATGTAAGCTTAACCACTTTTTGGATCCTCTATATACTGGGCTATAGTGAAACATTACGTCATAATAATCGCGATGTTTTATTGGTCGCAAATATAGGCAGCGCTTCTATATAGCCAATATATAGGCGAGGGTTTTAATTTCTAAAAATAACTTATAATATATATATATATATATATATAAATAATAGCCTGAAGTTCTAACTTACAGTGTCTAGTCTTAGTATGTTTCTAGTTTGTAAACATACATAAGTTTGTAACAATTCTTAATCTGCTAAAAAAAGTGTTTATTTTATATTATTTAGGAGGCATTGGTAAACTCACTTTCTACTCTAGTTGCAACCAATCTGGCAACTTTGTTCCCTGCCTGTTCCTACTTAATATCGCGTAATAAAATGGCTGAAGATTCTCCATGTTAAATCCCATAAGCGATTTTTGGTTATTTAATTTGTATGTTATATTTGTTTTAGATTGTCTATAATTGATTTCCCGCTATCAGTGAAGTGTATAATTTCATTACATAATATATACAAGAAAAAGTGATATTTAGTGTAATTATATTAAAACCTGTGGTCAACACTTCCTCCACTAGAACCCTTTTTATTTAGTGATGCTTGTAGTTAAATTATCACTGCGAAATGGATTCATCATTCAATGACGTAATACAATTAAACCTGTACACTGGAACAGCTGTCAAGAACATCACTGCGCTGATTTCCTCTTCATGTCAGTTATAACAGCTGCTAATTAGTTAATTAAGTCACAATCAGACGTTCGGTACAGTAATTGTATAGTACCGTCAGCTGTCAAAGTTTAGTCACACATTGTGATCCTATCAAACCTAAACTAACGAAACGTGCCACTATGTTAATTCAAAGTCTTTAAATTTGGTTTACGACATATTTATAAACTAGCCCGACAACAAACCTATCAAAACGTAGTCAAACAACAAAATAAAACTAACGTCGTCACGCCTTCCAGCTGTACCTCTTAACATGGAACTAACATACACATATTTACACACTTTACCATTACTTAAGGTTTTACCAACCGTTGCGATTTAAAGAGAGTGCAATTAATTTAAAAAATCAATATCCTAAAACTAACTAAAATATAATACAATCCAAACTATAGTGCAGTTAGATATTATTGTAGCTCGTGCATCACTGAAGATGGCGAAATAGTCGTTAAAATGCATTTGGGTTAGTAAACGTATTAGTTTTAAGAATTGTATTCAGGTGTTTGGTTCAGTATTCGCCTAACTTAAAATTGTGTTAAGTTTTTGATTTAAATGAGCTGTTTTAATATGTAACAAAAGATGTCTGAATTTAATTAATTATAATAAACGGTACTAGAAACTGGCACATACTTTCTCACAAACATATTTAAATTATTAAACAGATTCACAGTGACTTAGTAATTGTAGGAGGGGTAGGAGAGGTGATTTTAAACTAGGAGATTAACCAATAAATATTATTATTATTAGTTAGAGATAAAACTATTCGATCGATTTGGAACAAATTTGCACCAAACACGTAAATTAGGCCTTTATAGATGCACGAAAAAAGGTTTTGAAAAACAACCCCCTTTATGGCAAAAAAAAACCCCAAAATCAGTTATTATTATTATTAGCTAAACGAGAATTTTTAGAAAGATGCGGTTTTGTGCATATGGTAGGGTACATTAAAGGCTACAAAATAGCCAAATTTGATCAAAATCGTTATTCGTTAGAGCCGTATTTTTATAAAAAAATAATAACTGATTTTTTGGGGGTTTTTTGCCATAATGGGGGTTGTTTTTCAAAACCGTTTTTCGTGCATCTATACAGGCCTACTTCACATGTCTGGTACAAATTTGTTTGAAATCGATCAAATAGTTTTCGCTCTAGCTTTGTATACATACATACATACATACATACATACATACATACATACAGACAGACATTTTGTAAAAACTACTTTTTTGGACTCAGGGGGTCCCAAAACGGTATTTCCACAAAATCTCAACATCGATTTTTTTTGCGATCACTATACTTTCTCTATACTATAAATATTATAGTGAGAAAGTAAAACGGTAAACATTTTTTGTTTGTTTGGTTTTATTTTGTCAACCTAACCTTAAAAAGCTGTTTATTGCAAAGAATAATAAATTGATTCTAAATTTGTTAAGTTGGTTGCTACGGTAATGAATTCAAATGCATTTAAAAAAAATCTGCTGTTTTAACTGCTATAAAATTGAGCAACCGAATTTTCAATATTTCTACGGTTTAAATCAAAATTTTGAAAATCATTTCTCAGTGCGCTTCTATGACCTCATAAGAATGTATCTTTCAGTTTTCTTATTTTTATTTAAAGTAGTTTTTGCTCTACGTTGATACTATGTCAGCCATTCTATATTCAGTCGCTAGTATATTATTTAATTATTTATTTCATTCTTGTACAATCATTTATCAATGTGATCCAGTGAAGTTTGTATATATATAAATATAGAGATATATCGCTTATATATAAAGATTTAAGTGTTTTAGATGGAGTAAAGGCGTAATTTTATTACATGTAAATTTCCTATTTGTATGAAATGAATTGATTGATTGATTGATTGTCAACACTTGATCGTAGAAACCAATCATTTACAACAGATTATTGTTTTACTGTCAATTAACCTTGGAAATGTACATTAACGTTTGCTAATAACTAAATATATATCAATGTGTTTCTTATAGGAGAACATTAAAACACAAAAATAAATTCACTTTTATAGGACATGATCAATTTCTAAATATTATCACTAACACAAGAACTTTGTACATCCGGCCAGTAATGAGGTCCCATTGGCAGCGCCATATTGATTTATTCAAGCAGCTTTTATTCATATCTTGCCTAATGTTTGGGTCGCTAGAGTATCCTGGCAACCTTATATTTTTAACCTTTATAATAAGGTGACCGTATATAAATACAATTGTCAATCCCCAATCGGATATTTGACTCTCTGATTGTATGTGTTTAACCTGTATTATATTTGTTTTAACAAGTTAAGAAATATTTTCACTTTTATTTTCATCACTTGTGGAAAAATATGAAACAAAAAAATTAACACACGAATGGTACTGAGGACGATTTTCAATTTCTGGCCGAATAAAACTTTGAACGGAAATTGTTTAAAAAATAAATTAAATTTTACCAACTAGTTTAAATACAGTTAACATTTAAAATAACAATGTTTGTAGAGATTTTACAGTTTAACAGTAAAACTTTTAAATTACGGTCATAACTTGTGGCCCTCTTTGTACAAGTAGATTGCAAAGTAAGTTTAGTTTATATACAAATAAGTTTTCCAAGTATGACTAACGATAAACTAAAATTACATTTTATGTGGTAGTTATAACTACTGCAATTATGCACATAATTACAATTAAATGTAAATTGATTTAAGTTATATAAAAAAATATGCAATTATACACAAACTAAGTAGTTTATCTATTAAAGTTTATTAATAAGATTTCAACTTAACCTTCACATAAAATTAAAAAAGAAAAACATTCTCAAAATTAAAGCAAACTTGTTGTCGACAATAAGTTTAGTATATATTTTCGACATAGATGGATGGCTTAACTGGATTTCACGGAAATCGACTCACGTTTTATATCTTTTGGGAATTAACTGCTGTTTTACTTCTCAGAAAAATACTTCTAAAGATCGAAAACACATCGGGATTGTTTTTTTCCCTGAAAATAAAACAGTTGCTAAAATTCAGTCGATAGTAAAATGTATAAAATAATTTATTCTGGGTATAACTTTGTTTTATTAATGATCAGAACATCAAATAACTTGTTGAAGATAATTTTATTAAATACTTGTGTATATAAAAGAGGAAATACATTTAGCTCATTAGCTCTTTTACTTGTACATTGGTGGCATTTAAGTTATTTTGAATTATTTAATAATTATTTAATAATTAAATAATTCCTGGGATGTTTCTTCACGTGATTTATCGTATTATTAAAACGATATTTTTCGGAACCGTAACTCCATCATCAGATATTTGTAAAACTAAAGTACACTCATTATAGAGAGCTCTTTACACAAAACGACAAATTATCAATATAGATTGATTGTGACCTCAAACCTTAATAACGAAGAAGTATTCTTTGGTTACTTATAAAAAACGACAAACTAATAATGGCAACGATTGATTTAGATGGCCGTTGGAATACATTTAAAAAAACTAATTGTTTTTATGTCAGTTTTTTAAATGTATTTGAAGTTATGGGCTGTAATTTGATATTTCATAAGTTGTGATTTATGGAAAAATGACGAGTATTATGAATTTGCATACAAACAGTATTCTTTCAGGCAGTTTACTATCAAAGTTCTTATATACTTTACAACCATAAACATTTGAAGTGATCACTGTGTATTGATGAAAATATAAATAATACAATATACAAGGAACCCGTAATTTAAAAAAAAATATTGTAGTTTCTTACATTACAGAAAAAATCTAATACAAATATACTATTTTTAATTGTTTGAGGTTTACTCAGATAGATAATTACTCAGTTGGATATAAACAAGGGTTTAGAGCTGCAACTATATAAACTTTTGCGCAACACCGGAAAACCAATAATAAGCAAGTTCCACTTAAAATTTAGTTTCTTAATGAATAACCTAAAGAAAAAAATCATATTTAGAAAGGTTTTCTGTGTATTGCTATTCTGTTCTGTGAATACAATAACAGTTATATCGCCTTATTATGTTTACTAATCTCTAAAAAAAAAAAACATTACATAAATTAAGGTTAGACCTATCCTAGACCAACATGAACGATTTAAAACT
>JAGFPH010000072.1:130851-142059 GCA_018207615.1 Philaenus spumarius
TGAAACAGCTGAAATGGGACAATAAATACAAACTACAAGACTGCTTGACGTTAGTACGCTAAAATAAAAAAGAATGGATATACCATTGCATACATCATTATTTCTTGAACTATAAGTTTAAAAAATTTTAAAATAGAAGTACACTTATTGCAATGTTTGGACTATATTATGTACATTGTAACGTTTTACCTATAATGTTTGGTTATATCTTGGTTGTAACCTTATATAGGCCTATAACGTTAAAGTCGGTTATATGTAAGGTTACAGCCAAGTTATTATTATTTAGTTGTTTCACCAAGTGGATCTTAGATGGTTAAAACTATTACTTCTGGGCAGTTCTGGCTCACCAAACTCGCATTGGATTGGAAGCCAGCCTTAATGAGGCTATTTTTAACTAACAACTATCTTACCAATATAAATACTAGAAACTTGAATAATTACTGGGCAAGGCTACATGCACATCGGCCATGCTAGGTTATACGATAATATTACGATAGTTAAATTGAAATCTACATTTCTATGACTAATCATACCCCCTCGGTGTCGGTAGCCCCGGGATGGTTAACTATTCCAATAAATAAATAAAATAAATAAACCACACTGGTTGATAGGCATGTCGCTGTATGAGCTGATTGTATTAACTGACCCACAAATACTTCCACCGCATCAACTTAGTCTCCTCCCTTAATTCCGAGCCCTTGAGCCCTTTCGACTTTGCGACACCGGACCAGAACCCGAGTGGACCCGAGCAGACCCGAGAGCGGAAATACTTCATTGTTGGTTCCAGTTAAATCTCGATGCATCACAATATGAGTGATTTGTTTGCATGCATTATTTTAGACTCTTATATACAAATTTCTAATTTATATTTTTGCCTGATATTTTATTTTGAATAGATATTGGAAACTTTTGAAATAGGAATTTAAATTTATATCAATTTAAATTGTTTTTCAGCAGAAGGGATTAAGACGCTAGAGTCACTTTGATGTTCTATCAATTATCGCTATACAAAAATAAGAACCGCTTTACTTCTTTATTTAAAAAATTGTGATACAATTTTTGTTTTCAAAGTTATAGTTTCGTAGTTTAATTCTTGAATTATATTCATTGTTGATAGCCTTAGAACTACATATATTTTATATATATTATTTATTTTCTGTCAAATGTAGTCTGTATTTGTACTTTACCTTTTATGTGGCTACATGTTTCACTGCCACAGGCAGCATCATCAGGCCAGCTATCTATGTCCACTCAAACACTTATATATACACAACACTTAAGGTAACACATATTTTCATACATTTTTCTTACACGTCACATAAATAAATAAATTTGTTCAACATTGCTACACTTGAGAGGTACCTCATTCTGGTGTACTTCCTCTAAGACTCTTAGGAAAGTCAATCTTAGAAAGGAAGGCAGTCTTAAAGGAAGTACACCAGAATGAGGTACCTCTCAAGTGTACCAATGTTGAAAAAATTTATTTATTTATGTGTAAGAAAAATGTATGAAAATATGTGTTATCATAAGTGTTGTGTATATATAAGTGTTTGAGTGGACATAGATAGCTGGCCTCATGATGCTGCCTGTGGCAGTGAAACATGTAGCCACATAAAAGGTAAAGTACAAATACAGATTACATTTGACAGAAAATAAATAATATATACTTGTATTATAAATACATATTTTAAATTTTGTATTAAAATTTATTCGTTTTTTCTTTCAGTTTGCACCCCAAAATACTGCTAATTTGAGTCGCTAAATTAGAGAAACATTGAGTGGAAAAACTGTTTTCAAATCTTTCAAAACCTAATAATTTTAAACATATACAAATTTATAAGTATATAGAAAATAAAACTGATAAATGCCCTCACCAATTTCAGGTTTAAATAAATTCATACTTAAACTAAATTTCAACAATATCTGTTAATGATTTCGATTCTGTTTTGAGAATTGCTTTTAACAATTAATTGTTTTAGCATTCTACGTTTTCTGATTTATATGTATGGTTAATGTTTTTTGAATGGCTGCTAGCCAAGAACCAACTTGTGTCTAAGTCAAAACTTGAGTCTACACAGTTATGCGAAACATTGCGATAACCTCAGCTGGACAGAACCACGTTTCTCGATAGAGTGTCGTTCATTTTTACTTTCTCACTATACTATAGTATAGAGAAATTATAGTGATCGCAAAATAAATCGATGTTGAGATTTTTGAGGATATATCCATTTTGGGACCCCCTAAATCCAAAAAAGTGTATTTTACAAAATGTCTGTCTGTATGTCTGTATGTAGGCTATGTCTGTATGTCTGTATGTATACAAAGCTAGAGAGAAAACTATTCTATCGATTTCAACCAAACTTGCACCAGGCATGTCAAGTAGGGCTGTATAGATGCACGAAAAAGGGTTTTTAAAAAATTTGAAAAACAACTCCCTTTTTGGCCAAAAAACCCCCAAAAAATCAGTTATAATTTTTTTATAAAAAAAACGGCTCTAACGATTTTGATAAAATTTGGCTTATTTGTAGCCTTTAATGTGCCCTACCATATGCAAAAAACCACATCTTGCTAAAAATTCTTGTTTAGCCAATAATAATAATAATAATAATAATAATAACTGATTTTTGGGGGTTTTTCGGCCATAAAGGGAGTTTTTCCCCAAAATTTTTCAAAATTTTTTTTCGTGCATCTATAAAGACATAATTGACGTGTTTGGTGCAAATTTGTTCGAAATCGATCGAATAGTTTTCTCTCTAGATAATAATAATAATATTTATTGCGTAATCTAAAACTTTAATAAAAAATCACCTCTCCTACCCCACCCTACAAGTCACAGTGAATCTGTTTAATAATTTAAATATTTTTGTGAGAAAGTATGTGCCAGTTCCTGGTACCGTTTATTATACTAAATATTGCCGATGTTTCTGGGAACAATTATTATCAGAGACATAAAATCCCGTTTCTGTCATACTACGACAATTCGGGTTACTAACAAAATACTTTCTATGGACTTTCAATCAAGTATTTTACGTGTTCAGGGTGTACAAGTTGTGAACATTACCAGTGATATTCTTTTGTTTACGAACACTAAAGTTGTGTACCAGTTGGCCAATTACAGTTCTGTATTCATGCGCATATAGTTATTTTAGTTTTAGTTACGCTAAGAACCATTTTAACAACACGTATTGTTTCTCTTGTGTTAATAGTATCTGCTTATATTCTGATTGTACAAAATATAATCTAATTGCATAGTATTAAAAATTTTACTATGTACATACTGATAGTTGTCAAGGCAAGCGTTGCTTCTTTCACGTGTTATTTTTGGTTGTGTTTAAAAGCAAAAATGTATTATTTTTCTTTTCATAAATATAACTCATTTGATGTATCTATTTTGTCGAAAAATAACCATTAAATGATTGTGTTGGAATGTCAAATGTTAGTCGTTACTTTGACCTTAACATTAAATGTGCTACATTAACTGAAACATTTAGGTTATTCGTACAATTAAAATTGTAAGTCTGGCAATTTACTCAATCAAATGCAGTCCACTTTTACCTAAGTTTATAGGCGAAAATCAACATGGGGGTTGTCATTATGCGTTAAATTCGGCAATCAGTGCGTTGGTGAATTGAACGGGTTTTGAGCGACAAACCATTGATTGCGTCGACAACAATATAAAATTGTATATTTAAGAAATATACGTAAGGAATTAACCACAGTTGTAACTGTAGAGAGTGTAGAATTTTGTCATATAACTAAAAAAAAGTTCAAAATGTAGTACCTTATATTTGTATTTTGCATGTGCGATTGTATTTATTGACACTTGATGGTGGTATTACAAGCGAAACAACCTATCGCTTTCAATACCATACGTTAAAATCTTTTGATTTAATTGTTCGATTATTAATGAACAGACATATAAATTGTTTAAAGTCATCTTAAAACCTCAAAATATTGAAATGACTACATAAACAATTACTACTTGAACAAATATATTGAGTATATCTCATACTTAATTGTTTTATTTTAAGGTGCCTGTGATTTAATAAATAAAGTAATACCATTATGACTGAAGCCGTTTTCCTGGTTTAGCTTTTTGAACTATTTCCCTCTGTCTGTTTGCCCCTTTTGTAAATAGGTTTGAGTGACACATAGCCTACCATATTTTGTCCTCTGCTGAAAGGAACCACAATGCTTGCGTTCATGAAGGAAATCATTTATATACGAGGAATATCACCTGCATCCTCTATGTATCAAACTTTGTCCATGCCTTTACAATATACAATTTAAATCAATAATACAGGCCACGGTTACTTAATTGCTATAATACTGGACAATTAATTGTTATAAACGGTCTACCAATTTAAAAATTATTTTTACCACATACACTGAAAATCCATATAATTTGCAAATGTCTGTTTCTGTCAACGTTTTATTTACGGGAACAAGTTTTAAATAATTTGAAAAGGGGAAACTTCCCTTCTAAACTAAACTAATTCGAGACAGTTCAAATTAAACATCATATAAATGTAAAATAGTTGTAGAAAGGAAACTGAATTCAGCGCATAAATTTGCTAGTTTCACAGTAAAATTTGATTTGACAGCCTTTTTTTCTTCGACATTTTAGAATCGTAAATAAACGATATTGTTAATTGATGAAACTTTGCTAAATTAATAAAATCATTGCTAATGAATAGATTTAATCTAATTTTACCCGTAATTTTGAATTAAAGTAGGTACAACATTTAAAATCCAATTTTTTTTCTAATTTGTCAATTTAATTTAAATTTTATTATTTTGAAAATATATTTTACGAACCTTTGTTAAAAATTCTTTCAAGTATTTTTCTATGCACAGTTTTAAAATCGGTCTATCGGTTTTAAGATAATTGTTAAATTAATTGTAATTAGATTTAACACATTACAGTAATGTAGTATTTCAAAATGGTCAGGCAGTAAAAATAAATTAGTTTGGGTAATAATAATAGTGATAAGCTTATAGGGTGTCGAGGAAGTCCAGGTAATACGGGATATTAGGTCTTCAAATCAGTGTTACATCTATCATTTCATAGTTGCTGCAGTCCCTATTGATGACGACTTATGTTAGTTACTGATATTATTATTGTTTATTGTAATTACAACTTAATAATAATTTATAGTGTGTAACTTAACTTTGTGTATAGACGAGGTTCAGTTTGTAAATGTCAACTTGTAATTTCAAACGAAATGCCAGCGTGATCTTTAATAAGACCTGTTCAGTCAGTAACCCAAACCTACAGTTCATTTACTTTAGTCAATAACTTTCATATTGTGCAAATATAAATTCGTACAAACATATAAAATAACAATAAATACTAATTATAATATTGTTACACACAAGTTGATGTTCTATGATACTTTATTTTAAAAATAAAACTGTATGGCAATAGAAAGAGTCTGAAATTATGAAAATTTCAATTTTAAACATTTTTATGTTTTATGACTTAGAAATTGTTTAAATCGTTTAAAAAAAATCTGGCTATCTATATGTTGCATCTAAAACCAAGAAAAATTTAATTGTATACATTTAAAAAAAATCAAGCTAACTCCCCTTTTGTGGACTTGTTCCTGGGATCGAGAAAAACATATTTCATAATATAAACATACATTTTAAGGAACAATTCTTTCGTATCCCTTTTAGTTCTCTATCGGGTGGGGTAACTTTCAAACCAATCAATAGTTGAGTTATGGATAATAACAGCATATGAACACTCCAATTTGTTATGTTTAACGTGTTGGTATAGGACGTCGGGTTGAACAAACCAATTGTTAGATATAACTGAACCACATCCTTCATTCGATTTTATTTACAATCACACCTTCTGATATAGAATTACAAGATCTAAAAAAATATGCCACAATTGTTTGTTAAAATGTACGGTTTTGATTTAATTCAAGTTTAAAATTTTCAAACAACTGCCATTTTGAAACGCATTATTGAATATAACCGATAATTTGTCTTAAAATAGACAATTAGTATGTTAAACTTCATATCAAGTTTGAACTCAATCGGTCAAACCGTTCTTTAAGATAATACCAGCATATGTAAATACAATATTGTTGTGTTTACTATGTTGGTATAGGATGCCGGGTTGAACAAGCCATGTATACATAGCTAAACTATTATCCTCTATTGGATTGTTTTGAAATTACACCATCCGATACAGAATTAAAAGGGCTACAAAAAAGGCCTCTTAAAATTTTTTGTTATTAAAATGTACGGTTTTTGGGTAATTTAGGTTTGACATTTTTAAACAGCCGAAATTTTGAAATGTTTTATTGGATAAATCGTTTATTTTCCTGACAATAGATCATTGTTAGGTTAAACTTCACGTCAAGTTTGAACTCAATCGGTCAAACTGTTTTCTAGATGTGAATTATTTTGTAAGAACCACAAACAGACAGAAAGACGAAACAATAAGCAAAAGTATGTTTCCTTGTTTATATTGTGAAATATGTTTGTATCAATCTCAGGAACAAATCCACAAAATAAAATAAAAGGGGCCCAAAGAATTCGGGGACAACCTGTATATTTTCTATTTCTGTACGAGTTTTGTATAATGTCCTGGCCGTGAGAGTATATTTAGTCATCCGATGATATAAAATACCAAAACAAATTTCAAAATTATACGAGTACTAGTCCTTTAAAACAACTACTGTTTAAAATAGTATACGTTATTATAACGATATTCTACTTGTATATATTACATAACAAATATAAAATCATACAGATTGTAAAAAAAAGATAATAATTATTCATATTGCTTACGTTATATTTTATTGTAAAATGTTTTGACAATATAACGAAAAAGAACAAAAGTAAAACATTACCAAAAAATTAAACTTGTTGTCTTTCAATATCTCTAATCTCTTAATTTATGAATGGCTTTGCCGTTTGTCACCTGTAGAAAGGATCCACAGTGCTAGCGTTCATTTATGTGTGAGAAAGATACGTCGTATACGTTCTCTATAATTATCAAACTAGGTGTGTTACGGTCTGGTTTATGTCCTTGTACTAGTAAACCCCTGTGAAAAATCACAGACAGATTAGTTAGATACACATCAGAAATACACAATTAAAAAAAACTATTTAAAAACAACAGACTTTATTTAGATTTACCTATGGTGAGGGTGATTTTTAACTCAGTAACTGTGTACAATTAATTATAAGAATTGTAAAACTTTAGGTCTATTTGTTAAAATTTTTTATTTATATTCATTATTATATATATCCAAATAAAGATTAAAATATTTTCTTTAATTGCTTTCTAACTTCATATTGATAGATCAAATGGTTTAGAAGTTATTAATATTATAATTTAAAAAATAATAATGGAATAGGTTTATATGTTATACGAAGATGTACGAATGTTTAGAAAGTTAAAAGAATGGGTACCTATACTTTAAAATATATAAATGAATATATTGATAATAAAAGGTTGTATTTATATTCATTTTATAACCTCAATACAAATCTTATAACGTATTATAGGCTACATTAGTTCTTTAACTCATTTAAAAAAACAAAAAACAAATTCGCAAGACTTAAATTATTTAAAGTTGTAAACTAACGAAAAAGTATAATCTACGCTAGGTTTTGTTTAAGTATTGCAGATAATGGGTGAAATCAGCTGTTATATTATGTTGTTACTCACGTACGTATGCTGATAATGGAGTTGAGTTGATAATGTGTATCAACTCGCTTTTATAGGAGTTGATAATGTGTATTAAATTTATATCAATAAATAGTTTATCATTAAAATATAAGAATGCATTAGTATTCTACGGTGACTTCATTATATCTAAGTTTTAATAGTTATAATTGCAATAGCTACTAAATTTGATGATTTTTTCGTTGGCGCACATCGGATATATTAAAGCGTTTGGTAAATGCGTTTATTTCCTTATTAAGTGTAAATTAATCCAGTTATAATTCTCTATGGGTGTTTAGACAATAATTTCTCTATATATCATATTACCCCTTGTATACTCACATCCAAGCAACTCATTAAGTGGGAAGTAATAATTAAATTGTTGTTACAATAACATATGCGAGGATAAATAAAATTCATGAACATACATTCAAAAAGGTGGAAACTTTCTCTGTACATTTACATATTGTAATCAAAGCATACATTTAATAACTACATAGCATGCAGATGATTTAAGAACTCTTGCATCTGCTACAAGTTGTATTTAGTTTTGTAAATGCTGTCGCCAAAGAAGTAGAAACTTTGGTAGTTTCGACGATAGTTATTATATTGGTTTATTGTTCCTAATTTACATAAAATAGCGTTTTGCTTGGGCTTGGTACTACCTGTAAATACAAACTTGTACTTTCATACAAAATGCTAATTAATCATAGTATCAATTCGACAGTATTATGTTTTAGTTAGTAACTTAAGAATAGTGCAAATACAAGTTTGTGTAACTTTTGAAACTTTTACAACAGCATTAAACAATACAGTATCGATTAAAACACATTTTATGTTACTGTAAAATAAAAGCTAAATTACTCATGTTAAGTAAACATTAACACTACAGCAAAAATTTATGTTGCAAAAAACACTTATTGATGTTAGCAAATTATATATTATGTAACAAATTTGGAAACATATTGTGACTACAGTCAGTGAGTTAGAACTTTAGGTTATTTCTTTTTAATGCTTTAATTTTCAAATTCATAAGTTAACAACTTAACATTCAAATTAGCTGGAGTGTTAATGCATACTTTTGCCGCCAAAACTTATACATATTTAAAAAATACTAAATTATGATACCAAATTAAACTAGAATTTGGAAATTATAGTTTTTGAAATGAAAACAATTTTTAATCATCCTGGTAGAAAATATGTATTTTAATTGTTTAAAAGATTGTTCATTAACGTCAATCAGTGTTCAAAGAAATATTATTCGTATAAAAAAAAACTTAAATAAAGTAAAATTTCATAAAATCGTTTGCAGCTTAAAATATATACTATTTAACCTTCGTTGAGCATTGCTACATCAAATTTAGTGTGTGGCCATAAAGTCAAGAGTGCATTATTTATATTTTTATAATGTTTTCGTGCCCTAATCTCTTTGTTTGCTATAATAATATGTAAAATGTTTAGTTTTTTTTACTTCTGATGATGGTATAAAGTACTGAAATAGTTGTCACAATATACAGGGTGTCCTGCGACCATATGAACAAACTTTGTCACGTTATTCAGCATGTCAAAAGAAACAAAAAATGTAATATAACATGTGTCCTATCTCATTCCGTTGTCGGTCTGTCTGTCTGTATGTGTTTTTTACAAAATACTTAATATTTTTAGAAGTAAAAAAGATATTGATTTCAAACTTTGTACACCTATTTGTTGCGTAACCTTTTATCACTGTACGAAAAATTAGAACAATTTTAAATATTTTAAAAATGGCGGCCGTTTATAATTTTTAAAGTAAAATATCTCAAAAACCGCTGACTTTACAAAAAAATTACAAGAGACAAAAAAGTCTACTTTTTTAATGTCAAACTCAATGGTTTTTTAATTTTTTCTGTAGCTCAAAGGACAACAGAGATATTGACAAAAAAAAGGAAAAATGTATTTCTTGGTAGTTGTCAACAATACCCAGAATTACTCTAGAAACAAAATATTTTAAAGTAATTTTGAGCTAAAATAAAAAGTTATTTGCATAATGTTCCGAGCACTTTCTGAGCTGATTCCACTAGCAAAAATAACGAAAAAAGTTAATTTATTCATAGGTCTGGAAATGCTTCGTAAGAGAGTTACAGCTAGCGAAAGATTTCACCCGTGTTTCAGATTACTCACAGAAACGAATCCCTATTGAAATAGGTAGGGCGTTAATTAAGGTGTAAAATTATTGAAATATTGCTAAACATTATTAGTTTGGTAAGCCTATTTTAAAACCAATGCGCAATACATTGAATTTGAGGTTAATTTGTTCATAAGTTATTATTTAATTGTTACTATAATTGATATTATTAATTAAATTATATGTAATTTTCTTAGTTATCCTTCAGCCAATAAGAATAAATTATTCATCATATTATTTGTCTTAAAATTGTCAAACTTTTTTTGATAAAATTTGTAGTTTATTAATTATTTAATATTACTAATATTCACATGCTGAATAACGTGATAAAGTTTGTTCATATGGTTGCAAGACACCCTGTATTAACAATTACTGCAGTTACAGCACTGGGACTTATTTTATTAAATTTATATGGTCATTTTACGTAAATTAAATTAAATTAATTAACGCCCTACATATTTCAATAGGGATTCGTTTCTGTGAGTAATCTGAAACACTGGTGAAATCTTTCGCTAGCTGTAACTCTCTAACGAAGCATTCCCAGACCTATGAATAAATTAACTTTTTTCGTTATTTTTGCTAGTGGAATCAGCTCAGAAAGTGCTCGGAACATTATGCAAATAACTCTTTATTTTAGCTCAAAATAACTTTAAAATATTTTGTTTCTAGAGTAATTCTGGGTATTGTTGACAACTACCAAGAAATACATTTTTCCTTTTTTTTGTCAATATCTCTGTTGTCCTTTGAGCTACAAAAAAAATTAAAAAACCATTGAGTTTGACATTAAAAAAGTAAACTTTTTTGTGTCTTGTAATTGTTTTGTAAAGTCAGCGGTTTTTGAGATATTTTACTTTAAAAATTATAAACGGCCGCCATTTTTAAAATATTTAAAATACTGTTCTAATTTTTCGTACAGTGATAAAAGGTTACGCAACAAATAGGTGTACAAAGTTTGAAATCAATATCTTTTCTACTTCTAAAAATATTAAGTATTTTGTAAAAAACACATACAGACAGACAGACCGAAAACGGAATGAGATAGGACACATGTTATATTACATTTTTTGTTTCTTTTGACATGCTGAATAACGTGACAAAGTTTGTTCATATGGTCGCAGGACACTCTGTATATTAAATGATCTAAAAATCTTTTTAACAACGGACTGCTTAAAATATTACCTATATACAGGGTGTCCTCGAACTCTCTGGACCCATTTTGTGGATATGTTCCTGGGATCCAAACAAACATATTTCACAATATAAACATGAGTCTACGGAGCTTATTTTTTCGTCTGTCTGTCTGTATGTGTTTTTTACAAAATACCTAATATTTTTGGAAGTAGAAGAGATATTG
>JAGFPH010000072.1:144543-166815 GCA_018207615.1 Philaenus spumarius
TATATATATATATATATATATATATATATAAGCCCAATACCACTCACTGACTGAACACTTATAAAGAATACATTTACGTTAAAAAAAAACTGAAAATACCAACCACCACGGGCAACGCCGTACGGGTCAGCTAGTTAATTAATATCTGTTGGTTTTCAGACTTGTTTACAAACAGCCAGACAAGCGGTTTGTATAAAATACATTTTTTATTTAGGTAAACCAAAAAAATAAACTTAACGAACAAGTACTCTTACATAATATGTATGAAATTAAATAGAACAAATATAACTGCATACTTTATTGTTTTATTATAAAATGGGCTGAAAAATAAATAAAAAGGGAAAGAATAAATCCACAAAAGAAAACGTAAAGTCATTACAAGTAACCCTATTCCCTCGTTCAGCGCGTTGTTTCTCTTTAAACCTCACTATTAATGAAAACATGTTTGAGTGAAACTTGGCTTTCCGTTTGTCACCTGTAGAAAGGAACCACATATGTGATGAAGGAATTATTTGTACGAGACAGTTTACCTATATTGTCTATACATCACTCTAGCTGTATTACTGTAGGTTCATAACTTTACCACACAAATTAAATTAAATTGTTTACTATAAATTAATTAGTTTTTTTTACATGATTATAATTCAGACTTTTACCGACGTTGAATTTATAGGTGAAACATGTTTTTTGACGTCATAACTAAAGGTTAAGTAGAATTTGTGTATTTTATTATTTACAAGACTAAATGGGTTTATTGTGTTTGGTTAAAATTTTTGACTGATACTAATTAGTTCACTAGGTATATATATTTTCTCCAATTTTACTACATATAAGATGTATTTTGTTTTTGTACACTGAATAGCTAATATAACATATCGACTTAAACCCATACTCATAATTAAGAACGTTCCACAAACAACCAGTAATAATAAAGTTGTTTCTCAAGCAAGAATACATTATAAAAGTAGAAACTTTCTAGGTAAATTTACATATTTTAATTGAAGCATCAATTTGTTTTATATTTTTCAACTACAAGGCAATGAAAGTGAATGAATTAATGCATGACTTGATTAATACAAGTTTAAATTAAATTTCCCCATTTTCAAATTTTAATTTCAACATATGTTAATCAATGTGTAGTGAAACGTTTTATTCATGATTCACAAAGTTGTGGAATAAATAATTACAAAATATTATTTTATGAAATAATGAAAGAAAGATATTAAAACCAAGTAAGTCGCAAATTGTATAAGAAACCACTGCTTGGTAGTCTAGTAAATTTTAAACATGATGTAAAATATATTGTTAATTTAGACACCTATAAATGGAATTAAATTTGTAAAAAGCTATAGTTTACCAAATAAATAAAGCAATAACTACCAACAATGTATGTTTATGTTTTATTTTAAATGCAATTTTAATTACTGTATGTATTTATTTTGACGAGTTTACGGGAAATTAGTATTCATAATACTGTGAAAAAGTTAATTGCAAAAACGATTTAGATTGCCTTGATATATAGTATGTATAGTATTGTTGTAACACAATACCAATAAATGATTAAGAAAAGTAGTGAAAAATGCAACTAAAATATACTAAAATTTAAATAGCAATGTTAATACCTGCTGTTTAGGACATATCAACTGCTATAAAAACAAGTGTACGTTCGTACGTACACACAAAAGTGAGTAAAAATATAATATAACAACTGATTTCACCCATAATCTGTACAAAACCTGTCGTAGATTGTACTTTGGGGTTAAGTTAACAACTACAGTCATCAATCATAAATAATGTGTTATCTTCTGAAGTTATTTTTTTAAATATGACTTATAGAATTAAGCTAGGTTTTAATAAGCTATAAGCTTTGCTTTGAGGTTATAAACTGAATATAAATAAAACAATTTTCATCAATATATCCATTTATACAAATTTAAAGAAGATACCCATTCGTTTAACTTAGGAAACATTCGTACATCCTCGTATAACATACAAACATATTCAATTATAAATTTCTTCACTATAACATTAAATAGCGTCTAAATAATTTGACCTATCAATATGTATAAAATAAAAATCAATTCAAAAATAATATTTGTATCTTTCTTTAAATATAGTACCTGGAGACCGAGCTAAAGCTCGATTATAAGCAGGGCTATGATTTCAATAATAAATATTGGATTATTGAGTTTTGAGGTTAGGCCTATAACATTAAACAACTAAATAAAGGGTATATACAACATTAGGCTTACCTGTAATAAAAATACAGTTTAAAGGATTAACCACAATCTCAACGCTATGCCTCAGAAATAAGTCAGGCCTAAATTAAAGTATTATTTCAATATCGATTTATTCCTAGGGCCTAGTTCGCTCACGTCAATAACTACTATTATTGCAAATTTCCGTGAACATCGTTTAGGTTAGGCCTATAACATTAAACAACTAAATAAAGGGTATGTTTATTATGTATTCGTTGCCATGGTAACTATAAATAGATACAACCTCTAATAAAATATACAGTTTAAAAGAAAGCAGATGATTATTGTAATGGCATTGAAAACATTTGCATCAGCTGTGCTTTGTATTGTTTAAAATGGACAAATTTCACTTTTTAATTTAATAAAAAGACGTAGAAAACGAATTTTCCCAGACTGATGATCATTTCCAATCGATTTCTCGTGGCCAAAAGCCTAATATAAAATCAAAAAATCAAAAATCCTTAGACGGAGATTCCAGATCCATTTAGCAGACAAACAATTATCTCTCGCTTTAGAAGATAAGATAACAACGTATATAAATATTTTTTTTTACAAATAGGCCTACAAATTAAAATCCTTATTATTGTACACATTTACCGAGTTAAAAACCCCTGTCAGCATCTGCCCCTGCTAGGTCTGTTGTTTTCAAATAGTATTTTTTTTATGAATTATTTCTGACGGGTGTCTAATTAATCTGCCTCAGATTTTTCACAGTTTCTTAGTAGTGAATTATTAAATTCTACATAATTACAGAACGTGTACAAAATGGTACAAAAATGTCATAACTAATGATCGAGCAACATCTTGGAGGCATTGACAAGTAAATGGCTGTTATCGCAAGTTCTCAAGTTGTTTGTTTGATATTGAAGAAGTAGTACAGCTCTTTTGAAGTAGTAAACAAATATATAACCAATAATTAGTTTTAAAGTGTGTTTTCATAAGTCTAAATGTAAGATAAATATCAGCATGCAATAATCTCATGATATGTTAGTGCAAATAGCAATTCTACATAATGGACTCCAGGATTCAGAGAAGCGGAAATATTAGGTCTATGTTGCAAAATATGATCTCAAATATTGTGAGCTAAATTTATGTTTATTATACACGATTGGTACATTTTAAATTGACTTAAGTTGATAGATAGCTTTCAGCTAATCGAGTAAGCAATCTATTATAAGCGTATTGAGGTAAAAGATTAAAATGTGGTTGGAGCCTATTAGCGTCAGTTGTGGCACACTGAATGGTGAAGAGTGATATCAATAATAAGAATTTGCATTAGGCCTACCTAGATACCCGTATCAAGAGACCTTTTGATCCCCCATTCCCATTATTAAATACTGAACATAATTTTGTATTAGGATTTGTATTTCTTTAAACTCAGACTATTTGTGACACATACAGTAAGACAAAGAAAATATTTATAAAATTGGGTGTATTTTAAAATAGGTCCGCCATATGCAATAAACCTTTTGCAGTGACAGCTTGTCAGTTGTGAAACGCAAATCAACTGACAGCCGTGACTACATTGCTAAATATTTTATTAAAGGCGTAAACAACAAATAAACGAGATGGTTACTTAAGCTTTACTGTGCATCGATTAAATACAAAACGTCCTCACTAAGGTAAACTCGTTTAAAATTTGGAAATAATGAAATTAACACCCAAATAAGACTAAGATTTATTTATTATTCTTAAAGAATTTTTGTTTTTTAAATTGTCGGGATGTATTATGTCGAATATAAGTATCTTTATCCTTCTATTTGTCTCTATGTCTTATATACATGATATTATTATCTTAAGATATGATTAAGTCTATGCAAAACAAGGCTCAATTGGAGCAATGATACAGTGCAACTGAAAACTTTTAAAATTAAATTAACGTTGCCAATTTGCTGTTCTGAACATGCCTTAACAATGCAGAGTCATGCAGTCGTTAACCTCATATACAATTTCGTAGGTTTACGAAGTTACTCAGTTACGGTTTACTTGTAAGCTGCTCCATCGTCTTTATTAGACTAAGAGGCATAACATAGATACATACACACAAATCCTGCATAATTACAGAAAGCCAGTCGATAACAATTCAATGTTTTTGCATTTGGCTTTATTTAGTGAATATATCATCAATACATCATATCTCATAACCTCATGGGGTACTTTAACTATATTTTTTTCAATTTTCCATACTCTACATAGGTTTATATAAGATTATAAAATTTTATATAACCTACGTGTTTATGTATTTAATGTTTATCTTTTATTTTATGTATGTCGGTTGAAAGACCTTTGGATATAAAAAGACATTCTAAAACTAATAAATTATTTAAGATAGGCCTAATATTACAGGCATTTGCAATAAAAGATGACATTAAGTTCATAGGTAGTGCAGCTAATTATTAAAGATCTATAAAAGTATTACATTATTTTAATGCAAACAATAATTAATTATAAACACATTGTTTCTAAAATTCAGAATTTTTGTAAGATCATTTTCAGCACGCAATAATCTCATTGCACGTTACGGAAAATAAAACAATACTTATTTGTTTTCATGGATTTATGGCATTAAAGAAGTGGAACTAATGTTTAGGGGTCGATAAACCGTTCTACGAGCTTAAATATTTTAAATTAAGTTTAGGTACTATATGTGTGAGGTAATTAAGTTATATTTATTGATTTTTATAACTAGAATTACATTTATTTTATAATGAATTCCTTTATTGATTAATTGTATTTTTTTTTTAATTATTGAATTTCAATTTCGTGACTACATGATTCGCATCAGTAGGCTCTAGAATGTGGTCAGGAAATGCAGAATCGTGGTCAGGGTGAAATCCTCCCAGCATTTTTTAGGTCCTAAATATGAAGCCAAACCAAG
Source organism: Philaenus spumarius (assembly GCA_018207615.1). Classification (NCBI taxonomy): domain Eukaryota; kingdom Metazoa; phylum Arthropoda; class Insecta; order Hemiptera; family Aphrophoridae; genus Philaenus; species Philaenus spumarius. Next base: position 149,680 of record JAGFPH010000072.1, read on the forward strand.
AAGTAAAGGAAGTTGAAAAAATGTATGATTTGTGATCGAAAAATCTGATCAGTGCACGATTATATAAGTAACAGTCTTATATTGAGTTCAAAGTTATTAAGTTTATTTTTCCGACAAGTATACATTTTATGTTTTGATTGTTTTAAATTGAAGTTTGCAATATTATTCTGATCTGTGATTTACCTTAAATCAGAAAGTCTATGCTATGTTTTACACAGTATTACACTTAGTGTTTTAATCTGTAAGCTTTGAAATGAAACAAGTATTTTGTGAATTGCGTTTTGTCGGAGTTCAACATTGTTTGTATAATATGTCAACATGTAATTTCATATAATATGGCAGAGCTACATTCTGCAAGTCCGTCTTGACATTATTATTTGTATAGTTTGAAACTTGTTTTTTTTATGGAAATCATTTAACTTAGTAACATTTTTTTAAGATAGTTTACAATATTACTAAGTATTAAGAAAAATGTAATTAAAATAAAATAAAGGTCTTGTGATATGTAGTTTTTAAAGATATAAAACAATATATATATATATATATTTACAGTAAGCTTTCTATTATTAAATAATCGATTAAATTAGAAATAACCTTAGCGCACTTAACTATACGAATTTTAAAACGTAATTATTAATTTTATTAGCAACATACTAGGAAATTGTAATATCAAAATTAAAAATGGTACCATATATAATTATTAAAATTGTATTATTTTAAATAACATATGCATGATTTTATTAATAATTATAGTTGTTTGTGTTTGTACACGAGTCGTTCACAAATTGACTTTAAACAAAACCCTTGAAATCTCGTATTTACATTGCTTGTTGTGATGCACTTTTAAGATCTGATCTGACATAGACTATAAACCACTTGAAATACAATAGTAAAGAGTGAAAATAGTTTAATCGTACTTTATATTAGTTTAGGACAGATTAGAATGAAACACAAAACATTCAAGTTAGGGTAGGGGGCACGATTGCCAGACTTGTTCGTCGTGTTCTGGGAAGGTCTCCAATAATTGAATTCTGAAACATTGTATTTACATTATAACAAAATTAGGGTTTGTTATTGGATAATTAATTAAAGAAAAACAAAGCTATATTTTCGCTTAAGATATTTTAATAGTTTATATTATATAATTTTGGTAAATAATGTTAATTTGAAAATATTTTCTGTCTCGCTGAATATTAAAGATCCCAAAAAATTTGGAACTAGCAAAGGCATATTATATGGAAGCATTTATTATAATTAACTTTTTTACAGCAAAATACAAATCGAATTAAAATACATTATAGTTAATTTTTAACGTAAAAGATTTAACAGTATTGTTTTCGAGTTATATTACTTACCATCCTTCTGCACACCTTACACATTTTTATTATTTAGCATTAGTGAATTTGAATACCAGCTGAGTATATCAATGCTTTTATAATAAGTTTGTTTATTCATTTTAGTGATTTTAATTATAGAAGTTTACATATACACATTTCACGATTAGGTTTCTAATTTAGGGTTTTGTGTAATTTTTGTACGAAGAGTAGTAATAGTAATATTATTTAAGTTATTATTATTATTATTAATTGTTTCTATTTTAATTAAAGAGAAAGTAACATAAGCAAGAGTATATTATTGTATGTATTCAAGTTTTAAATAAATTAAATTTAAACTTGAATAACACGAAATTTGTGTGCCCCTTTCCTGGTTTGAGCAAAATTGGTTTTATTCACTTTGAATATAAATAAGATTTATGAAAATTAGGTCAATAATAACAACAAAATAATGTTTTTGTTTTAACACTTGACTATGAACAGTTTGTTGTTATGAACACTAAAGAAATATGTTATACAAGTTTCTTAATAACACAGAAACTACACTAGAATAAACAAATGTAAATTAAAATAATAATTTATTGGTATGTATGCACAATAACAGAAGTTATGTCTGAGCTCGTGAAAGACATTTCAAAAAATGTATGGATTTGTTTTGAAATAATGGTACAAATATCTTTGAAAGTTTTTATAAAAGTTATGGTTTTAAGCAAAATTTATTTGAATAGAAACGCTTTTTAAATTATTGTACCTCATAAACAAATAGACTGGAAAGTTCAAATCACACTCTATTCGGATACTATAGTATACAAAATAAAAGGCCCAGTAGAAACCCTCAGGGAGCTGTTAGCAGTCGACAGTTTCATCACGTAATTCAACCCTGATCCATCATACGCTTTAACAGCTGAATCACACTCATTTGTTACTCCACCTTCAGTTTTATACAGTATATGTCGTGCTTACCTTTACCATAAACGAAAATAAAATAACTCGATCACTCGGCTGAACCAATCAGTTGAGCGAATTTCTAAATTAAGTTTATATGTTTTGAGACTATATTGGAAATTGGTCTTCTCACGAAGGCGCTGAATATCTGCCTAAGTGTACGAAATAAATATGAGTAGAATTTGTTCGAACCTAACTGCTCACGCGTTGCTTTGCGAGTTTGTATCTCGACCTTGCGGCTCCGGACTACGAAGTGCTTTGCTCGGCCTCGGACCAAAAGCTCCAACCACAATAAAATTTCACGCGTGAATTTGAACCGAGTCCGTTTTGAGGGAACTAGACTGGCTATAAGGTCGTGTAAAACAAAAACAGTTTTTATAATTAAATATAAAATTAAATCAACCCACTTTATCGTGTTTGTTGGATGTTGAAGCATACACAGAATGTATTTACATAATTTAATTTTTTGAGAAAAATATTCGTAGAAATGTGTTGAAAAACTTGCAACAAATGACATTTCCGTCATATCTTTAACCAAGTTGTCCAAATATATTTGGAACACGGAGAGAACCTAAATCGTATAGGTCCTTTTAATGAAAGTTTAGTTTGAACCACTGCACGCTTGTTAAAGTTCATATACTTAACTGATTCTGCCTTGTTATATTTAATAACGTAAACGTAGTTATGAATTATCAATTTGATATGCATTTTACGGTACCAAGGCACCATTTTAAATAATACAATGAATTACCTTCTAAGGTCCGTCTTGTGACTTCAAATTGTTTTTGGTCTAATTACTTTTATTACATGTTTCGAAGTCTTCACAACTTAATCATCAGATACCACTTGGATGCAAGAGGTATCTGATGATGAAGTTTTGAAGAATTCGAAACATGTAATAAACGTAATTAATTAGATCAAAAACAATTTGAAGTCACAAGACGGACCTTAGAAGGTAATTAATTGAATTGTCAATGTGCCTTGATCCCCCATGCCTGAAATGTTCTATGTTATATTTGAATTGAAAATCTTGTTTTTAGCACAATGAGCTGCAGTTGACAAATCTACGTTGCCAATAAAATTTATAATTTTGAATTGGAGTTTCAATTAATGCATTTGCACTTATGGGCCTTAATATTGAAATATTTGAAAAAAATCTGGAATTTTTACCATTTGATGTCTATACAAAATTAGTTCTCCTACAGAAAGTTTAACTTTTCTGCAAACGAATTTCTATTTTGTATATTTTAGAAACACGAAACACGAACCGATATGAAAGATCTTATTTCATTAAAAGAATATTACAAACATTAAATTTCATGATGGTTTTAAATATTTCTGAGATTGTAGGACATTGTTATATGTGAAGTTACGTACTATAACTGTTCAATGTTTGAAAAAATAGAAATAATTTATAAGGTTCTGATTTACTAGATTTTTATTTCTAACTAATAATTTATTTTAATTAGCGATTGAAAAAGTTGCCCAGTAAATAGGAACACGTAATCGGAATAACAAGTTGACATTCTTTTTGTCGGAACAAATTATTGTGTTATTTCATTATTGTGTTGCTTTCTTCCATTCCATTTTGTATCAATTCAAATTGTAAAAGTAGAAAAGCTTGAATTATTTCGTCCTTTGAAAGTTTCAATAAAATAAAGATAAATCTTTTTTACAGTACAATATTTTGTTAAATTAAATTTTTACTTCTTTGCAATCCCAGAAGAATGACTTAGTAGACATGTAATTTCATTTAGATTGAAAAAATATAGTTGACCGAGCGTAAGCGAGGTCTCCGTTTTAACTCGACCGTTCGGCATTTCGTCTGTGTGTCTGTGTGTCTGTATGTCTGTGTGTCTGTGAGTCTGTCTCGTGATTACGGCCAAACGCCTTGACCGATTTTGATGATTTTTTGCATGAATGTTCCTTATTCCTAGGCCGAGCCATGTATATATACGGTTTTTTTCCATTTTTCATTTTTAACCCCTTAAATAAAATAAAAATGGCGGCCGGACCGTTTCTCTCAGTGTAAGCTGTTTTCCAAAGCCAGTTTGTGGCTTAACCGTAAGTCGAATTTAAAAACTAATAGTATTTTACTAAAAGCAAATTAAATTTTAAACGAAATTGTATTCTTGATTTTTTCCGTATCTTTAACAGGAAGCTCACAAAATGGCCGTAAACTTCGAATTTGTTAAAAATCGTTAAAGTTTTTGTATTTCAACCATGTTTTTATACGTTTATTCTAAACCAATTCAAAAGTGTTCCATAGCTTTTTTGTAGATAAAGGTTTAAAGAATTCATATATGCGAGTAAAAAAATTATCGAAGTAAAACTAAGAAAGTTATTAGCTCAAGAAACAATCACGTTCAGTAACGAAAGGAAAATGTTTAACTTTAGGCCTACATAAAAAGTAGTAAAAATTATTGTAATTTTTTTCATAAATGTAAAAAAGTTTTGTAATTTAGTTCTAAATAGAATTGTATACAAATATTTATCAATTTATCAATTTCAAATTTCTTATTTTGAAAACACCAGTTTTTATATTCCTACTACAAGACTGCTAACAAAACTAAGCCTGTTTTGAATAGTAATTTAGGAATATATCATTTGCCCAAAAATGACATATTATTGTAAGAAAGTGTAGAGGATAAATCAAAGAATTGAACTTTACTGTATACCTGTAAATTATCATTGTAAATTTCATAAAAGTACTTGGCTTTACTTGAATTACAAAATGAGATGAAACAAATGAAACCTCGCGACGATAAAGGACATACAAAAAATTACCGTTTGACACCGTGGGAAGCGTTGGTACATGGGTTGAGATTACTATCACGACGTTTTAACATAGTTTGTTTTCATCATTTCTAATATTGGAATATGATATGGAACTTAAGTTAACTTATGATAAATTGTTAAGTTTGAGTTATTTAAGTATGCAAATATTTAATTGTATGTTGTCCCTCTATAACGCGATATTTTTAGCTATTTTACGCATTATTAACCTAAATAAAACGCAATGCCTCTAAAAGAAAATCTTTAGCAGTTAAAGCTCAAGAAAAGAAATAAAAACGAGAACTAGAAATCCCGGAATCGCGGGAATTGTAAATAATGTTTCACTGGCTAAACCTTGTGCTTACTTCCTTACTGGCACACTATTTTTAACCTAAGCTCAAAACCACATTTGTTATTTCAACGAGCGAGGACTACTGTTCACAGAACTACTAGTTGTTATTAACTTGGTCACTCAATATTTGGAAAACAAATATTCACATATACATTTTGAACTGGTAAGTAAAATCTCGTGAAAAGCGTGAACTAACTTTATACATTATTATTATACTAATTTATTATACATCAGTATAATTGCTATGGCTAAGCACAGTTGTGGGTAATGTACTGAAAATTACAAATAGATTATATCTCTTAATAATTTATGAAGTAATATTTGTGTATTTGATTTAAATGTGTAATATGTTTTACTATTTTATCTTTGAGGTGGTGATTAATCATACCGCGTGTGGGCTTGTCTGCGAGTGTGGAGGTAATAAGGAAATGGGCATGTGAAGCACGCAAGGTTTTTCTCTATTGTCCGTTTACAGACAGTTTAGTTGATAGCATGGGCAGGCAATGTCGATGTTATTGAAACGGAGATCTTACTCTAGTAGCCCACACGAAAACATCAACCTCATAAAACTCATTTAAACTAGTTATTAGGAATATGTTTCACTTGATATAGTTTTTTATTGATATTTTTATTTTCAAGAATAATTTGTATTAATGTGAAACATTGACACAAAGTGAAAAAAATAGTTGTTTTGTTTAAATTTATTTTGATAGAAGAGTAGTTTTTTAAATAAAGTAAATGATTGAATATTGTACAGCAATAACTGAATAATAATATAAAAACTTTAGGAAAAATCTTTAAATTCAAAATTTGTTATACAAATAAATTAAGGATTGAGAAAACTAACTTTACTGTACAGAAAATATCAGAGCATTATTGGTTCTGTACATCCAACACAATAGTACTGTAGTAATTATTTTTGGAGAGTATAAATATTATTTTATTTGGGAGAATATATTTGCTTTCAGAAAACAACGTTAACAATTTGTTATAATTGAAATAGCACAGCATTACAGCAATACAAGTTAGAATAAAACTAATGTAATGTTACTTTTTTGTATTTTGAACTTTATAATGGGCTTTACTTAAATATGAGGTACGTTACTGAAACGAAGAAATTTGGATCTTGAATTAAACACTGAGACAAGGATATTCATAATTCAATGTGGTAGTGAACAGGAGCCAATGTAGTTAGTACGATATAGGTCAGGTAGTAGCGCGACAAGCTTCCATAAGGCCCATGCTATCAACTAAACTGTAGGAATATATAGTTGTTGTATAAAACAGAATATTACTATTATATTGGAATCAGCAGTTCAGGAGTCAACAGTTTCACAAAGATCCTCGTAGCAAGTGTAGAGTTTTAGGGTCTGAAATTGAAAATAAAAATGTGATCATTGCGTTTTAGAATAGGCTAAACAATTAATTGAAATGGTATTATTATTATTATTATTATTATTACAATATCAAATCATACAATAATTAAACTTAAACACGAACGTACAATGCGTACAATAAAATTATTACTGTAATTAAAATAAGTGTTTTAACAAAAACGAGTTATTCAATTATCTTGTTCAAGATGGGACGTCCCTTGGGCTGATAAGTCTTCTTTGGTTGTTGCATTGTCTATAAACAAAGCAGAATAAAAAAACTATTTACAGAGAAGAAGATAAAAGTTTTCATTTGTAGCACCATTACAGGGTGAGTAAACTAGTGTTTAGTTTAAACGCTCTGTGTACGTTACTTTCTATTGATATTTGTGATTAATTAATTACTTTATAAATATATCTCAATATACAAGCTACAAACAATATACCTCATTTAGGAACGTTGTCTTTCTTTCATTTAACTACAAGCTTTGAAGTATTTATTTTCTGACCTCAGAACTCTTATCGAGATAAGATATTAAAAATAAATATTTTAATGTAGTAGTTTACTCAAAACATTTAAAATAATGGGTCTGTTGAATAAAAAATAAGCAAAAGCTATAACTTAAAATTTTAAGTCATTAATTAAAATTGTGTGAATAAAAATAAGCTAGTATTAAAAGCTTTGTCTAATAAATTTTTAGCTTTGACTAATTTTCCTAGGTAAAACTTAAAATAAAGTAAATAAAATGTAGCTAAAGCTAAAATTATTAAGTGCAAGCTTGAATATATTTTAGTATGCCCACCTGGTGACTTAAAGTTGCTTCCTTGACATTTAAATGGATGTATTTATGGCAATTCGAGCAAAAAAAAAAAAACAATAGGATATAGAATAACTTATATGAGTTCATACCAAAAACTATTAGAATAAATATCCAAATTGAGAAGAATTAACACAAACAGGCCTAAATTTGTTTTATTTTAATTTAAAGTTACTTACGTTTTTTATTTATTATTTAGAAGTCAAAATTCGTCCCGAGTTCATTTCTACAATTATTGGAACTGCACAACTAATTCTTTGGCGCAGAAATGCAGTTCTTAATTCTGATGGTTCAATTTGCTGTTTTGTCTGTTTTAACTAATCCAAAATCTAATTCCATTGATTTATGGTTACATTTTTTGTTTCTCTGCCTTCCTTCTTTAAACAATTCTTCCTTTTTTGTTTGTTGAGGAATTTCTGACGATGTAATTCGTGATTGTTCATTAGATTTCATCATAGTTTGCCTATGTTGAACCTCTGACAGGTTAGGTTCAGGCAGAGATAATAGTAGCAAGAGTTTATATTATTATTATCTGGGTTTAGGTACGTGAACAGGTAAAGAAAGGTAGGCCTACATCATCAAATCCAATTTGTGATTTTGTACAAAATAGCAAATTAATTTGAAATCTTTAATTATTTGATACTAAATAGCCTAATAAAAACGCAAGTAAAACCAGTAAATTTAAAAAACATTTATTTTTTATTTAAACTTTCGTTTGTTGTGATATTTTCTTCATTGGAAGAGCTAAAGCCGGCAGAGCTATCCATTTTGTACTAGCCTATTTAATGAGTTCTAATAACATTAATCCTCAAACTGCAACAGCTGTTTTAAACAAATTCAAACAACATATGACAGATTTTAAGTTTTGGCTAATATTTTCTAACTTTTGATGTCTAGCCTTAGCTAAATTCACCTCACTTTAATCAAGTGCTAAGACTATAAGCTTTGACTTAATAGTGAAAGCTAAAGCTAAAACTAAATGCTAAAAGCTTTTGCTTATTTTTTATTCAACAGACCCAATGCCACCAATCTATTTAAATGTTTAAGATTAATAAAAAAATCATTGTATTGAAACGAAGTTATTTATATTTATGACAAGGTTAAACTGAATGTTCTAAAGTGAGAAGTCAGAAACTTTTATATGTGTTTTAAACCCTGTATGTATAAACAACTTTTAACGAACACCCTGCAAAGAATTTTGTCAAGAAACTCCTTTTAGGTTTTAATTTTTCACAAATTATTGTTTTATTACACTATTTAAATATTATTATATTATTTTAACTATATCAAACACATTTTGGTAACATTGATTGTAAACTGTAACTCAAAATAAGATTTGAAGCATGATGTTGTGATCATGATAGTTGGAAATGTCATGGTTTGGGAATAAGGTTTTCTCAAGGGTCAAACTAGTCGGTTTTCTACAATATGCAAATTATGTAATAACGCATAATTACTATGCGAACAAAATTTACTGTGAAGTTATTGTGAACAAAATTTGTTTAAAATTTTAATAATTTTCAAATCATTAATCAAATTAATTTACCAGTTGTCTTCCAAAACTACATCTGTAACTCTTTACTACTTCAATATGACGACTGACTTTGTATTTTTCCTGTTTTTGTATATAATTCGGTTTTTTGAGCTAACGTAAAAATACCAATGTTAAACCACCACCATTAGAAACAAAAATATAATATAAGCCTTCTTTTTAGCTTAACTATTTATTGAGTTGACCAATAGGATTACGCTTGCTTGAAAAAACAAATTATTTGGATGTGTTTTATTAGTTTAGTCCAACATTTCTGTACTTAAGGTCTATAGTTTAACAATTTTCATGCAGTGATACAATTTTCTAAATTGATTGTTTTGAGAACTAGAATCGATAAAAAACAACACCGGTATTATTCTAAGAGATTATCAATTCCTATAAAACTAGTGGAAGTACGTACGTGAGTAACAATATAATATAACAGCTAATTTCAGCCATCATCTGTAATACTTAAAATAAACCAAGTGTGGATTATACTTGATTTAAAACTTAAATTAATAATATAATGTAATTTGAAGTAGATGTTTTAAAATGATTTATAGAAATAATGTAAATATAATACGTCATAAGATTTGCTTTGAGGTTATAAAATGAATGTAAATACAACATTTTATCATTCAAATATTTATTTGTACAATTTTAAAGAAGGTATTCTCAATTTTTAACTTCTGAAACAATTGCACGTATTCGTATACAACAATTCATACAACATACAGCATATTCGATTATTAATTTCTTCATTGTAATATTAATAACTTATAAAGAATTTGATATATTACTATGAAATTAAAAGCAATTAAAATATAATATTTTTAATTTGATATATAATAATGTACGAGTATATAAACAACATTTTAATAAATGTAATACAGTTTTATAATCATTATAATTTTACACATTTATCCATCAAAAATTCCCTCAGCATAGTTAGGTAGGCCTAGATAAAGTATGTTGCTTTTAAATGGTATTTTATAAATTATGTATTTCTTATGTGTATTCTCTTACTAGTTATACAGTACTAGCCGTTCACACTTCAAATATTAGTAATAATCCTACTAGACATTTTAAGAAAAATTATTAAATGTTTAGTTTCAATTAAATAATTGATTTTAACTAACGATTGAAATGATTTCCAGAAACGAGTAAAAAATGTTAAATAATTTGAAATTCGTTTACAATGAAGAGATTAAAAACGATACAACCAACAACGCTTCCTTATATTCCATTTTATATCAACTATCGTTATGAAAAAAAAGCTAATTGTGTCGTTCAACAAACTTTAGATAAAATAAAGGTACAACCTTCCGTTTTTTAAAAATAAAGTTTTAATTTTTACAACTACTGGGTACTTCTTTCGCAGCCATAGAGGATTAGATAAATTGAAGCTATCTAGTTTGTTATTCTATGTTTAATTAAAATAAAATTCTTTTTTATTTAATTCCATATAGAACTAACTTATTTACAGAATCTTATGCTAAATTAAGTGATGAGGCAATAAACGACTATTCCATGAAATGCTTTTGTTGTATTGTTGCCAATGAGTTTTATAGTTTTTGTTCTTTCCTTGAACATGCTTGAAAGTTATTTTTGAGCTTGTGATTTGAATGCTCAGAACTTAAAGTTGATTAGAATTTATTGACGTTTTCACTGTACTAAAAGTTAAAATCTAAGTACAACAATATTTAGATTTAAACTTTAGACATATATAGTCATATTATTATTTTCTGATATTACATCATTTGACTGTTTATTAAATGTTGGTCGACAAAATTTTCGTTGAAATAAACATACAACTTCACTTTTTTTACAATACAACTATTCATTCTTTCAGTTGAATTAGTTTATTTCAGCTTCAGGATTTACTGCTAATGTGTAGTCTACTTTCTTTTCAGTTTTGGATGATACACTTTAGTTGCAGCAGTGTAATTTATTCTAAATTTAAATTAGTTTTAAACTAAAATATTATTTTTCTTAATTCGTTACCGAAAAATGATGCACAACAATTTAAAATATAATGCAATACAAACAATTATGATGAAAGAGTAATATTATTTATTCAGGTTATACAAACGGGATATCACGGGATATTCCTTGTGTAGGGAGTGGACACAATTTGCATCATTTAGCTTTTAGCTCACGTCATGAAATTAGAATATAATGTAGTTACATTGTCATTGGCATAATATATGTTGAAAATGTATACATAAATTATGCTGAAAACTTATACAGGGTGTATCAGGAAGAAACGGAAAGAATTGCAGGACGTGTTTTACTGGTGAAAATAACGAAAAAAGTTCCTATAAACATAGGTCCGAAAACGCTTCGTTTTCCAGATATCCGCCATTTTGTTTTTTGTACAAAATAATTCATATCTAGAGAACGGTTTGACTGATTGAGTTCAAACTTAGTATGAAGTTTAACCTGACAATGATATACCTCAAGAAAAATAAAGGATTAAATCCAATCATGCGTTTCAAAATGGCGGCTGTTTGAAAATTTCAAACCTAAAATACTCTAAAACCGTACATTTTAACGAAAAATTTCAAGACACCTTTTTTGTAGCCCTTTTAATTCCCTATCGGATGGTGTAACTGTCAAAACAATCGGATGAAGAATAACAGTTAAGTTATGTGTACTAATTGGTTTGTTCAACTCGGCATCCTATACAAACACAGTAAATACTACAATATTGTATGGACATTTGTTGTCATTACCTTTTAACTTAGCTATTATCCTACGTTGTATTAGGTTTAATTAAAATATTGTTGTTCCTAATATGATACCTAACCAACTACATCACAGCAAATTAAAAGATACGGAAATACAAACAATTATTATTAAAAACTATTAAGAAACGTGTCGTTCAGAAAATCCTGAACCATCAGACTGTAATGGGCAGGGGTGCGCTCTTGCTGAAAGTACCCTCGCTGGAGAACGGCAAATGGTACGTTCTCCTTCATGCACGTGCTGAGCATGATAAGGCAATTATCTCCCCTGACCGTCTGTCTTAAAAAAATAAGAGTCCAATCACTCCAAATTTGCTCACGGCAAATCTTGAGGGAATCTCGCATGTACTCTAGAACTTCCTTGGGGGTGCTCAGTTACCCCGATGACACAGTTGTGCTTGTTTACACGACCGCTGATGTGGAATGTTGTGGATACGTCAGGCCCCTTGGATTTGGGCAGCACTCACACGTGATTGTCCTCATGCTGCACACTGTGGAAGTGGTATGACTTCATTCCTAAATCACGATGCGAAATTGTAACCAGTGAGCTTTGCAAAATGTTAGTTTCTAGAGAAAGCCTGCTCGTGGGCTTGGTTGGACTGGCCTGGTCATGGATGATATTCTTTTCAATTCTGATAGATCTCTTTCTACCGCTGTTCTCCTTGCAATCGTCTTGAACGGACCTCGTCTGGACAAACTTCTCGTAGATCCTACAAATTGTCAGGCTCGATTGTGCATCCCATCAGGTACAGGCCTTGAATTTTTCTTGTACAATGCTTGAGGACTGAACGACCTTCATCCAGGCAGCTATCTTCCTTCGTTCTTCAATGGAATATCAGGCCGTCATATATAAATCTGCAAAAAGTATATATAGTTAGTCTCCCATACAGTTTTAACATCTTTGCGCCTCACCCTGTGGATAGTGTTTTCTGACGTTCCTGTCAGTGTCGATAAAGTAAACAGAATCAGGATGTGATAACAGAATTGAAATTTAAGTATAGCGATGATGCTAAATCAAGTGCTAAGGTTTAATTGTTTTAATACTTCTATTATAAACATAACGAATATACATTTTTCGGAATAAGAGGGTTGAATGCATACAGGTGAATGTTTGTGTCCGTGGCTTCAATAAGTATTTTATAAACAAGCGAAAGATATGTAAATATCTAATATCTAAGAAAGGTTTTGAAAAACTTTTGAAAAACAACCCCCTTTATGGGCAAAAACCTCAAAAAATCAGTTATTATTATTATTATTATTTGATAAACGAAACTTTTAGAAATATGCGGGTTTTTTTGTTGCTTTTGACATAAAATGTACATACTGTCGTAGTAGATTATGAATATTATGAATATGACGTAACACTTGACTTGAACAAATTTCTGTGAACCATCAACCAATTCCGGAAGTTTTACAGGCTCTTCTGGCAGAAATGGTTTGTCATACCGCATTATTTTTGAAAGAGGACATAGTCTTATGTGCGTAAAAAACATGTTAAGGATATTCTTGATAACGGTAAAACATTAACCATTTATTATGGTTATTAATTAAATAAATAATACTTCCAGAAGGTCTTGCCTTACCAATCTTGTTTTATTATAATTAATTGTTTTAACCTTTCACTGCACATTAGAAGTCCTAATAGGGGTAAATATGAAGTCAATATTATACGTTAAACTAATTGCGAAGCTGCTATTCTGGCCGGAAACATGTTATACTTCACGATTCCGAATGTTATATTGTGTATCTAGAGCTTTAAAAGTTTCTTTTAATATTTCACTTCTATTTAAAAAAATGGCGAATAGCGTATTTATTTAGGTTTTATCAGCACGACTAATCCCACATGAAACTCAGCCCTTGCATGCATATATGTTTAATGTGTTGGAGTGGTGGACACAATTTGCATCATTTAGTTTTTAGCTCACGACAACAAACTATAGAACATAATGTAACTATGCTTTGATGAAAACTTTATACTTTGAGCAGCTTAAAATATTGAATTGACATGCAGCAATGCCATTTTTTCACGTGTTTTAATACGCAAAATAATAATATTTTTACAGAAAAAATTATTTGTGTTAATTTTATAAATAAATAAGGTACAGTCCAGGTTTTTACAATCCTTATACAGGGTGTTACTAAAGTTCTTCACCAAATTTATAGAGCAGGTTTCTTTACAAAAATAATTTGAAAAGTTTCTCTAAAAAGCTTACTTAGCAAACAATTTTGTATTTTTTCGAAAAATACTATAATTTTTGAAAGAAACAAAAACAGTTGACTTAAGATTTTGCACTTCTTATGTAACGTATTATAAGTTTGCCAAAAGCATTGACTTTATTTTGAATATTTTCAAATTCTTTAACTTGGTAGTTTTAAAGGAAATATTAAGTATTTGTAAAGATATTTTATAATGTATGTAACATTTAAATAATTTATGGTTAAAATCACTATACATTGTTTACTTTCCTTAAATATAAAAGTAAAAGACACTGTTGTTTACCTCAGGGAGCTGTTACAAGTCCAGGATGTCATCGCGTTATTCGACCCTGATCTATCATATACGGTAAAACACTTAAATCTCACTCATTTGTTATTTCAGCATCAGTTTCATATAATGTTTTTCATGTGGAGCTTCATATTAAACAAAATAAAATAATTTTAGCAGTAATCAAATAATGTACTTAAGATTATGATAATGCAGTAAACAAGAAAGCAGTGATAGAAAGCGTAGATGGAGAAATAAAACAAAGTTCAGGAAAAGAAAGCATTTAAATAACAAGATGAAAAAGATGGAAAACTTTTTCGAGACTTCGCTCGTTTATTTCTTCTTCAAATTACTGTCAAAATCGGGGTTTCCGTATCCAAAAACATGTAAAACAACACCCCACACTGTATTTTCCAAATATTGACTCCAAAAACGTGACCCCGATGAACTACGACTCTTTTACTGCCAACATCGATTTTCTCTAAAACGATACCCCACACTGTATTTTATACATTTTGACTCCAAAAACGTGACCCCGACGAGCTACGACTCTTTAACTGCCAACAATGGTTTCCCGTATATAAAACGATATCCCACACTGTATTTAAAAAAATTAGACTCCAAAAACGTGACTCCGATGAGCTATGACTCTTTAACTGCCAACATCGGGTTTCCCGTACCCTAAAACATGTAAAACGATACCTCACACTTTATTTTCAAAATGTTGACCCAAAAACGAGACCCCGATATGCTTCGACTTTTTAACTGTCAAAATCAGTTTTCTCGTACCCAAAAATATATAAAACGTTACCCAACACTGTACTTTAAAAATTTTGACAAAATATTTTCAAAATGTTTACCCAAATATGTGACAACGACGTGCTTTGACTTTTTAACTCTCAAAATTGGGTTTCCCGTACCCAAAAACATATAAAACGTTATCCCACACTGTATTTTCAAAATGTAGACCTAATATTTTCAAAATGTTTACCCAAAACGTGACCCCGACACGCTACGACTCACGCTAGAAAGCTTAACAGCTTTTCAACTCTCCGCAATAAAAGTAAGAAGATTTCTGGCAGCACCAGAAGTTTTCTACGACTTCTGTGAGTGCATTATATAGTGTTAACAGACAGGCATTCACACAACAATTATCCCATGATTTCAATACTTCTTCATTTTAATGCGAGTCGAAGTAAAAATACTAACAATTTATTTTTAAAAATAACTAGCTGACCCTTGCGAAGTATTCGCATTCTAACTTATTAACCGTGTTTTATTAATTTGAATCCATGTTAAAGAGAAATAATTTGGTTATAGTTATTATAATATTTTTAAACAACTTACCAACTTGCAGAAGGTAAACAACAACTAATAGGCGTATCCACAATGCTGTTTATAACCACGCTTACAATTAATTAAAAATAACAACGTAGTGGCGTAACGGCAGCTCTTCAGTTGGGTATTGTTATCATCAGTGTTGCCAACGCCAGGAAAATATCCCTACAACTTACTTGATCTTACATCACTGTTACTTTTGGATTCTTTTTTTTTTAAATTTTATTTTGTATATTTTTCCGGTGTAGCGGTTAAGGAAAACTTTAAAATGATGCCTCATTCATGTAATTTGATGATGTATTAAGGAAGTTATGGCGTACCGACAAAAAACTGGCCTTGAGAAATAATATATGTGATTACTAACGACATTTACAAATTAAACTTGAAAGGTACGCAACCATATGCAACATTATCAGCTCGTTGATGAAGCATTACAAACTAAACCATATTTTTTATACATTACACTTTATATGTGATCAAATTGTAGGGGTAAAATAACCTCAATTAAATGAAATAGATGTTATCATATAACGTCAATACTTGTCAACCATTTTTATAAATTATTACGTACGTTTTTACCATCTCTATAGTCTAATTTAAAAAAAAATCAATAGAAAATAACATATTTTTTAAAATTTGTTATTTTCCTTCATAATACCTAGTAGATTCATAAAAACCTACTAGCTTTTGTTTTGTAACAGACATGATTTAGTTTTCAAAGTTTGATTTGACATCTCACACGTTGTGTTTGTTGGAGAATTGGATTTTGTTTGTTAGTTAGTTTTCTTGTATAAAAGTAAACATTTAATATATAATACAAACTATAATTTAGTTTTATATAACTTAAAACCCCGAAACGTTTTGGAACACCACTTATTAATACCAAGTGGTAAAATAAATAAGGTATTGATATCCATATTTTAACGAGTCCATAGCAAGTTATAAACACCGTTCTTATGATTTATAGATTTTAATTGATTAAAGAATTTAAATCATTTCATTGAGTTGAAGATTGTAATTTATTAAACTTTTAGTCCATCCTAAATAATTGATTTGAATTTGAGATTAAAATACTAAATTTATAATTATTTGAAATGCTTTTTAATGCTAGAGATAAAACTTACAGGTGTTGATGCTTCTTTCCTTTAAATTCTTTATAAATGATCGTCACAAAACAAGAAAAACGTTTTAATTATTTCGTACCAAAAGTCCCGATGAAAAAAAATAAAGATACAACTTGTATTTGTTAAAAGAAATATGAAACTCTAGCAGTTGAATTGTGTTTTCACATTTATAATATAAACTGAAATTCTTTTAGTATAATTATTTAATATATAATGCACATATTTACATAGAATATGTACTTTTTTTCTAGTTGTTAGATAACTTAATTTTATTTAAATGTATTGCCCAATTTGATTTTGATTTAATTACAATA
>JAGFPH010000072.1:166825-186315 GCA_018207615.1 Philaenus spumarius
TAAGATTTTATAGAAAAAAATTAAAGCTGAATTAACTGATTGTTTACATAAAATGTTTTTGATGTTGCAAGCAAATGAAATATTTCAGAACTAACTCATAGATTATTACAATTGTAGGTGAGACATTTTCATCGTTCGTGTAAAAGAAAATATTACACGATGTATTGATCGAATGGTACTTCCAACAAGTTGTGTATTATGTTCTTTGTTTCCAAATGACACAATAAAAAAAATTATTATTAAAACTAACTGTAGGCTACGCAGTATTATATCTACCACTTCTTTAGTAATTGACTTGAAATACTGTACATAATTCTCTGATGCCAATGTATGTTTTTGGCGGTAGTTGTAAATTAAATATGGCAATGACAATATAATAGACGAGTTTTGGAACAAAGTTTAATTTTACCACAAATAAATATTTGTTTGCACTCATGTACAATGAATTGAAGTCAGATAAGCAATGTGAAAATAATTTTAAATTGTGCATACTATTCAGTTGAGGATAACAAAAGAGTTATACAAACTGTACAAGTTATTTGTATTAAAGTAAAAACTGTAATGAATAAAAAAAAGAAAATTGAGGTATTATTTATTATTTAAAAATAAAATTCTCTAATGGAAAATATTGTGACTCAAAAGAAACGTCAGACTTTCAAATTTAATGTTTGCACTGTGGAAAGTATATACAAAATGGTGTAGTTACTTTAAGCCTCCAAGCCATACATGCACGAAAATCACAATACATTGATTAACTGCAATAACCTCAATTTGATTCCGACAAAGCTATCATTAGACCTTTCTGTCAGGAATAATTTAACGAAGGACGAAAGTTGACCCACGGTTGTCATTGTTTATTCAGCAAGACTGACGACGTATTTACTCCGGGTAGTCAACGAATGGCTCTTTTTATCGTCAAATAATCTGTCAGGATTTTGACTTTAAAACTAAATATTACGTAGAAGGAAGTGATAAGAGTTCTACGTTCTTTTAATATTGTCTTAGTATATTTTTGTTTCAGGTTTTTTATAGTGTTATGCTGTGTAAGAATGGATCTTGTGTATTTGATACATTATTTAGGGATTGGCATAATTAGTTTACCCACCATTGTAACCCATTCTGATGCAAATCTTTATAACTTGCTATTATTTATAACGTAATATCTTTGTCAAATTTAATATTAGTTAATATACTATCTTAGTAACTAATTAACGTGATTCACTAGACTGATAGATAGCCGACTAAACGGGTGACAAAATCTGCTTCTGAGTCATGTAGACTGTATCCTCGCAATTAGGCTAAAATTATTATTGCGTCACAAAACGGAAACAAATTTACGGACGCGTATTGTAGAAACAATTAGCCGGAAATTATAACACATTAGATTATAAAGTATACCGCATTCGGTTAAACAATCTTTCCATTTTAGGAAAGACTGGACTACATGATTTGATTAATCAAATAGTGATCCGGTTCAAGATCTAGTCTCAAATCTTAAACGCGTGACTCTCGACCCAAAAGCTAAAATATTATGTTTCTCTGTTGTTTTCCTGTTTGATTATAGACCAGTTTTATTTCAACAGCGTATTACTCAGTGTACAGAGTAGAATACATTTTTTTTTTTTTACTTTCACGCATTAAATTTCAAGAAAGATAATTTTATCTCTTGTGACTAATTTGTGGAGCTTACAATTTGAAACCGATTGAATCACCAATTTGAAAAAAAAACTTTTATCATTGTAAGAAAATGACAGAGAAGGTGATAAAATGGATGTGAGAGATTGAATAGTTAATTGACATTTAACTAGGATGAGAATAGTCTTATATTCCATCCCATTACTAAACAATATTTACATATAGGCCCTACTCGTATATTTATATATTTAAATCTCATGATCTGTTTGACTGCAGCAGAATTTTAACCTATTTGACTGCCACCTGAAGTATGTAAGTATATATCGATTTAATGAAATATATTTGTTCATTTACTTGCACAAAACTTGGCTATAGTAGCCATCATTTAATCATTTAATTACAAATTGATTATAGTAGATCTTGCAATTTTGGTGCTTTAATGCAGCAGCAAGATTGCTTCCTGTTTGGAGCACATTTATATTGTATTGACTGTTGTATGCTATACAACTGCCATTGAATATATTCATTTGCAATTTTAGCCTATGCAACAGCCAGCAGCGTTGCCACATTTCTCTACATTGATTAACTAACCTAATAAATAAGAGATCCGAATGTCGGGCTCTTTCCATGCTTTCGTTGCAATAATCTGAAACTGCGAGTACTTGAACGTTAATTGTGAAACTATGGATAACAGATTTGAATTAATAGGTTTATAAATCGCTACTATTGGTCCTTTTAAGTGAGTGTTACTTACTGGCTGTAGCACATTATTGCGGTTTCAGATACCACCAGAACCCATTTTCAGGTGTCACCATCAAGAGATCGTCAACACAAAAGTGTAATTGTAACAAAAAAATTAAATAAATAAATAAGTACAAACAAGACATAAACACGTAACACTCTTTAATGCCTGGCATTATTGCGCATAGTACCCGTACTTGGGCTGGAGTAATGACATGGCTTCCCTCGCAATGACGTTTCATGCGTCATTATGTCTGGCTTTATAATAACATTTATGAAGCACAAAAAACATTTATAATAAGTAAAATATTTTTCAAAGTTATAAAGATAAATATTTTTCTAATCTTTACTTCCTACAATTCTAAAAAAAATTGGCCTAATACCTATACAGATAGGTATAGTATTGCTAGTTTTATATAAAATTTAAATTAATGTAACATCAATAGAAAGAGCATAGTCTAGTTGGCAGAGGAGAACTATTTTCAGTAAGACACTTTTTTTAAATCAATAACATAGTATCACTGGGCGTTATACTTTCCCAAAAAAACATGTTATAATTTTTACTTAAATTATTGCATTTTACTTTCTTACTATAGGCCTACTATAGTATAGAGAAAGTATAGTGATCGCAACAAAAAAATCGACGTTGAAATTTTTGTGGAAATGTCCGTTTTGGGAGCCCCTGAGTCCAAAAAAGTGTTTTTTACAAAATGTATGTCTGTATGTATACAAAGCTAGAGAGAAAACTATTCTATCGATTTCGAACAAATTTGCACCAAACATGTTAATTAGGCTTGTATAGATGCACGAAAAAAGGTTTTGAACAATTTTGAAAACAACCCCCTTTTTGGCAAAAAAAAAACACCAAAAAAATCTGTTCTTATTTTTTTATTTAAAAAACGGCTGTAATGATTTTGATAAAATTTGGCTTAATGTACCCTACCATACGCATAAAACTGCATCTTTCTAAAATTTCTCGTTTAGTTAGTAATAATAATAACTGATTTTTTGGGGGTTTTTGATCAAAAATTGGGTTGTTTTTCAAAAATGTTCAAACAAATTGTTCGTGCATCTATACAGACCTAATTGACATGTTTGGTGCAAATTTGTTCGAAATTTATCGAATAGTTTTCTCTCTAGCTAATAATAATAATATTTATTAGTTAATCTCCTCCTTTAATATCCCCTTTCCTACCCCACCTACAATTATGAAGTCACAGTGAATATGTTTTCAAAAACAATCATATTTCTTAATGTTATGAATAAGATCCTGGAGGTGTGTAATAGGTAAAGAAAGTATTTTTACAGTTAGTTAGCATTATACTAATATCGATTGTACTAAATAAAATGGCTAAAACTTAAAAAAAAATGTACAACTAATGGAACTATAATGCGTTATTTAACCTTATAAAAAACATTATTGTTGTAAAACATACTTTTTCACAAAACATGACAGGTTATCTTGAATTTAAAAAAAAATAATCTAGGGAAGCAAATTATCTATCCTGAGACCTCTTTACTTTGCATCCGTAGGCTCACTTAAATACAATATCACAAAGAATAATGCTATTGTTTGTTCGATAATTTTAAAAATTATTTATTTTGTTACAAGTTTGTTGTTATACATGATATAAAAACATTGAAACTGGCATATTTTAGTAAATGTAAATACAATTTTATTAAAACTTTAAATTGTGCAGTTATATCCTTATTACCCAGAACAAGAT
Organism: Philaenus spumarius; assembly: GCA_018207615.1. Taxonomy (NCBI): domain Eukaryota; kingdom Metazoa; phylum Arthropoda; class Insecta; order Hemiptera; family Aphrophoridae; genus Philaenus; species Philaenus spumarius. The sequence continues at coordinate 170,929 of JAGFPH010000072.1, forward strand.
TTTTGAGCTACTAAAAGGACTATACAAATAGTACTTTATTTTCAACAATTATATAGCCTACTCAATGTCAAAGGGGTTTCGTCCGTTCTTAAACCATATAGCCTAATTGAAAAGTATTATTTTTAACGAATTTACTGCTTCTCGTTGACCAATTTACAAAAAAAGTCACAAAAATGCTTTCATTATATTAATAAACGATCCTGTATAAATTGCATTTTGAACTATACGATTTTAATAAAGTAATATAGTATTTTATCGATGTCTATATTCTACCATAGACTACCTAAAAAGTAGTATAGGCTATTCTGAAACCATTTTATCTTCTATTATTTCATATATACTGAGATCTAAACGGGGAAATAATTAAATGACTCTACGAAAATCTTAATGCTTATTAGCCATTTTCAAGAGAATAATTATGTATTAGTACATTTTTAATCATCATTAGAGAATTACAGTAATCTGTGAACTTTAAACACAGCTTTTATATCGCACCCTTTTTCTGTTTAATGTTTAAAACAGTTTTCTCATTACCTATATTTCGAAAGTAGTAGTTGACAATTTACATACTTCTACTTTCAAAATATAGGTCATGAGAAAACTGTTTTAAACATTAAACGTCTGTCTGTATTTCTGTATGTATATCTGTCTGTATATCTGTATGTATACAAAGCTAGTCCATACTACAATATCTAGAAAATATTTTCTTAAGCCTGTTAAACTTCACTCATTGTTACTTTCAGAAATAAAACTATTGATTAACTAGAGGGTTCCAACCCCTGCTTGCTTCACTCACCAACCCCACGGCAAAGCATATGCAAACAGATTCCTGTACACTCTGATATTTTTACGGAAATGACGATTGAATAGGGCAGAGGCATTGATTGAGATAAGTGGTAGGCTTAGCGGTGACCTGCATCCTGACGCATGAGTAGTAGAACCACTGTTATGCGTGAATGTCAGGCATGATTTTAAATAATAGAGATATAACAGGGTTTGTATCTTTATCAAATAATATGCAGTTGTTCTGAATGTTTGTTTTTCTTTCTGTTTCACTATTTGTAAATCTATTATTGAGTTGCTTATGAAACAAATCATAAGTTTGATGGAATAAAAGACAAAATCGTTCACTAGGCAATAATAATAACTATTTATTTTTTACATCTATCAAAAATAATAGTGCAGTGGTTCTATATACTTTAAAAAGTAACAGTATTATTAAATGTACACTTATAAACAATGACAAGAACGCTATGCTAAGTAACAGAAAGCACAACACAATCAAATCATACTCTGCCTGCAGATAGGTAGTTAGGAGTGCTAAAACTACGGTAGAAATAAATTTCAAAATAAAATAGACAATTTTATTTAAATCTTTAGAATTTATCAGACTTAATGTCTACATTACATTAAATGAAAGAATATTCCAGCTAAAATAAAACGTAATATCCGCTAAAGGTACATTTAGGAATTAAAGCTAAGAGGTAGATTCGAGGAGGTAGAACTTAAAAGAAAGATTAAAACACTTTTAGGGATAATACTGGTGTCGATTTATAATTATAGACTCCTTTCATTGCAACGCTTTAGGAGGCATATAACAAATAAATGTTATATAAATAAATATATTCTTCAAACTTTAGTTTCCGTATCTTGAACTTACTCTTGTAAAACACAAATGTTTACCTGCTTCTATAAATTTGATAATTTAATTAACTTACCGGCTTTTCCGAAATGTTTAAGTTTATTTTTCGTCGTAAAAACTATTTAGTGAAAGTGTTTTTCTTTCAACGATATCGTTTAAATACTGTATTATTTAAAAATTTCAGATTTGTAACATGATATTAAAAGCGTTGTTATTTTATTTTTATAAGTTCTAGTATACTTACTACATCTGTGATTTATTTGTTATTTCCTTTAAGCGTTTCAGATCTTATGTTCCATCATCAGATCTTTTGCTGAATACAGATCTAAAAGGTCTAAAAGACCTCTATTGAGCTAAAATTCTTAAATAACATAACATGTAAGGGAAATAACAAATAAGTTACAGAAAGAGTAAATATATTACAACTTATATATTAAATACTTGAAAATAAGTACAAAATAATAAATAATAATAATAAATAAAAACATTTTAATTAATGCTGTTGTTTTGTTTGTGAAATGTCTGCAATTCTTATTCTAACAGTTTTATTGAATTTAAGTTAAGCTATTATGATTATAAAAGGTAGGATCATATATACCAGTGGTCCCCAAATGGCCACCCATATCCGGGCCGCCACCTAATTGTTTACGGACCACGAGGTCGTATCTTTCTACGTTTCGTGAAGCTATAAACACCGTAACTTCTAGTACATTTACACTTTTTTTACTTGAAGCAGCTGTCACCACTGATCATACAACCTTGCTTGATAGAATAAACTTGAACACAAAATCTCATAAATAATACGTATATTAACTCAAACTCGTTTCAACGACAAAGTCACCATTTTCAGTAATGCACGAACTACGATAGTAAAACTATAACTAAAACAACAACTATTTATTTTTACAACATACTGTTTATAAGAATAAACAAAATTTGAAACTAACCATAGTTAATTGAAACAACGTCACGCCGTGCGAGATGGTTGCAGTCCGACATTTTCTTAAAACTTCTTCGTCAATCACAATTATTGAACTCGCCAGTCGCGTCATCGCCAGGCCGCGGACAGCACTGTAGTCTGTACGCTCACCACTCATGTAGTGCTTTTAGTTCGCTGTTCAACCTGTTATGTTACTAGTGCGAATCAGAGGATTTTTAGCTATTTGGCGAATGTTTTTCATTTGTGAGAAGTAGTTTAACTTATAATATTGAATGTTTTATTACTTACAATGGATAACAAAAAACGTAAAGTAGACAGTGAAAATAGGCAGTTTTTAACAGAGTGAACAGATCAATATTTTTTGTGTATACTTCCAAACAAAACTGGAGTTGTGCCTTTGTGTTTGATATCCTGCCCTAGTTTTATATACGAGTAAAAATATTTTAGAATAAACGAACAAAATGTGTGAAATACATGTAATGTGTAAAATCACTGGAAAACAGGACCTGTAATAGGACCTATGTTCCTACTTAAAGTACAACTGATTTGGAACTAAAGTTAGTTATAGTTAGAAACTGCTGTAAGTTCAATGCCAAAATAAAAGTACTAAAACTAAAAATCCAAAATGTTTATAATTCCTGTGATTAAAATTTAAATCAGCGATTTTTGCAGCTGAAAATAGGGGGTAGAAACTTGACCGGCCCGTGGCAGTCTTATACAAATTTGAAATGGCCCTTCATGAAATTTAATTGGTGATCACTGATACCACTGAAAATAAAGTTTATGTTTAAACATGTATTTCAAAAAATATTCTTCTGCACTTGATCATTAGCGGCGTAGATGGTCGACAGACCAACGGACTCTAATTTCCCTCATATTAGAGTCGTTCAAATACAAGTCGAATCGTTTCAGAAATACATATTCAATCAGGACGTGTATCATTTATAAAGATTAACAAACTTAACCCCTATAAACATGACTACGAAGGTTAATTTTTATAAAAGCTTTGATTGTAATAGCTGATATTCCACAAAGTAATTAATAGTTCCTTAACTTTTAGAGATAAAAATCTAAAATTTTGAAATAATGTTGAGATAATTTTAGGAAATAATCAACGAAAAGGAAATATTTTTGTAATTTTTAACTTTTACACAGAGCAACAATTAAATTTCGGAAAAACATACTTTTGACTTAACTTAATAGTTTGTTAAAGGAATAATAACAGGTAAAAATTATTGTTTTACACGAAAATATACAAAATATCTAATCCAATCGTGTATATAATTATTATATGAAAATATTTTATAATGCTTTCTGCAGCGTTGATAGTGAGGGAGGATTCTATAACAAAATATTCAAGAGTGGTTAGAAATGAGACGGACGAGAGACTATAATAAATGAGCTAAAGTAAGTTGGAAATGAATAGTTAATGGTAAATTCAAGGGCTGAGGGAAATTAAAACTTAGGTAGAAGACATAATAACATGTCGGGCAAAGTGGTAGAGAAACTTGGGTAGAATAGAGTAAAACACATTTAGGGCTATTAGGAATGTTTTTTTATTTTTACATTATGACTAAACAAATTTAAGCGAATTCAGATTCAAGATCGGCGCGGCGTCTTCTGCCCGGTCCAAAGGGGTCGTTAGCAACAGCGAGCCCCATTTTGTGTAGGGCGGCTCTTGATCCGGAGAAATCACGGTTGAGCCCAAGGTCCAATCCTCGTTTGGAACTGAAACATAGTTCAACTTTACTATAAAGTAGGTTCCAAGGTGAAAATACAAAATTGAATTCTTTAACTAAATATAAACGTAAGCAAATATTTAGAATAGAAGCCCCTGCTTTGCATAGCAACTCTTTTGCTTCCTTCCCATTCATATTTTGACACCTAATGGGCAAAATATCAAGTTGAAATAATAAGTTATTTTTAAAAACATTTCGGCTTAAGTCGTGCTGGTTTTTATTAATGCAATTGAAGGATTACTCATCCTAAACTAAGACCTATAATGGTAAATAATATTAAGGGAAACTTCCCAATCAAGGTTTATATTATTAAACTCAAAATTAACTTGAACATGGTTTAAATTAAAGATTTACTTGAACTTGGTTTAAACTAAAGTTTAACTTGAACTTGGTTTAAAACTAAAATCGCATTTATCTTTGTGAATTAAACTGACAACTGTAAGGAATGGGAGTTTAAATCATATTTTTCTTTTAACCTCTTAAATAACTGCTGGTTTAATATTATTAGCAATAATAAATTAAAACAATTCGGATGTATTATTTGGTGTCTAGATTATATTATAATGATTATAATATAGGAGTAGAATAAATGTGTTTCTTTAATTTAATTGTTAAATCATTATATTACATACAAGTTATATGATTATAGTGTAGTGAATAATTCATATTTTGTATTTTAGTAAAATCAGTATATAAATATTTTATTGAAAACAAAATGTTTGAACGTTTTTGAATTGTATCGTATCTTTTATTGTACCCAAAATAAAATGGCGGCCCTAAATGTGTTGAAATAAATCGGCATAAAGTTGCTAATATCTCGAAATGAAGAGGTTTTAGACAAAAATTCAAGAGACAAAAAAATGTTTATTTCAAAGTGCTTGACCTAAAATATTGCTTCCAAATCAATTCTGTAAATTTTATATTTTATAAAATTTGCTAAGATGCAGGAGTCGACTTAAAATTTGTTTTGAGTGGTCCGATTTTTAATTTCTTTATGTCATTTTACTAGTCTTAAATAGACCGTTAAAATGAGGTATCACATGACCATACTTCCTATTTTTGCCGAAAAATCAAAAATAATGAATAAATATTTATTTTTTTTTCGTTTTGATGGTCCCTGTTGAGGTTCTTCTTCATCATGCAGGTTGGCGTTATTTGCTGACTCAGATTGGACATCGTCAGTTTCTTCCTCCTCAACTTCCTCGCTCCAAAGTTCATCATCAGGCTCATCCTCATCTACCTCCTCAGCGAGGTTATCATCCTAGTCTACGTCTACGTCGAGTTTGATGTATGGAGCGTTTGTGCAAATCTTCCCACACAGTTCTTGCACACAATGAGGCCTGATTTGCGGCAAGTACATGCACTGGCACATCCCTTTTTGCACCCTCAGGCGACCAGTTTCAGAAGCTCTTGGGGAGCAGGTTCTTTCATTATAAGAATGGGGGTGAGTCCGTGGCTGTCCCGTCTCCAACCCCATTCAAGAGGGTCTAGCGTATTTCCCATCCACCACTGAACCTGGAGGAATGTTCTGTAGCTGTGCAGGTCAGCAGCGTCGAGTGTTGGAGGAAGTCGGGGCAAGATGAACTTCGCCTTCGTTGACATCTTCACAAAGAGATGATACCTCAGCTCATTGATGCTGCGGATGGTAGTTCTTCCGGTGTCATACATTGCCATCAGGATCTCCCCAGCTCTGCTGATGTCTGCTTGAGTTGCAGATGCCTTGTAGAACACCGCAGCAGCTTCCCTCAATGCAGGGGTACTGTCGATTAGCTTACACAGTTTGATTTTCCCATGCCCGAATGGCGTGGAGGTTGTGTCACACCCAGAGGAGGCATGCACGAGCAGGCGGTGTTTCTTCTCGAACTGGTACGATGAGGTGGAGTAGTACGAGTCAGCTTGCCCCTTCTTCCCTGGCTTAAGGAGGTAGATGTTGTTGAAGGTGACATTGCTGGGAGCCCTACACAGGATGACTAGGGCGTCAATACCCTCACTGACCACAAGCACAGTGTCGAAGCTCAAGGATCAAGGATTGATGCTCTACAACTTTTAAAAATAAAAATCAGACCACCCAAAACAAATTTTAAGTCGACTCCTTTATCTTAGAAAATTTTCAAAAAAATAAAATTTTACGAAATCGATTTGGAAGCAATATTTTAGGCGAAGCACTTTAAAATAAACATTTTTTGTCTCTTGAATTTTTGTCTAAAAACTTTTCCTTTTCGAGATATTAACAACTTTATGTCGATTTATTTCAACACGTTTAAGGCCGCCATTTTGTTTTGGGTGGTCCGATTTTTATTTTCTTTATGTCATTTTCCTAGTCTTAAATATACCTTTAAAATGAGGTATCACATGACCATACTTCCCATTTAAAAATTTTGAGTTGCCCCCAAAATCCCCCATTTTTAGGGGACACTCAAAATTTCCGATTGCTTTAAAAGATACTTTGGGCTAAGTTAGTATAGTTCCCCAAGGTATATTTGTTTGTTTTAACAAACACGAAAGTTAAAGGAGGGGGGGACTTTTAAGACACCTGGTATATTTAGTGAACATGAAACCAGCACTACAGGTAAAAGTCATGAATAATTATTTAGATTTGAAAATTTTCACAAAATTCTTTAAAATAATTTCCAGGTGCATTCAAATTGATGCCTCAGAACCTAAGCCTCAGAATTGATTTCCGGACTCATAGACATCGAAAAACAGCAAAAACCCGATTGTGTGAATTTAAGGTTTTCCCCAATTTTACTTTTGAGTTGAGAAAATTTCAAAATCAGCTCAATTTAGAAAAATCGGTGTTTTTTTAACTCAGGGATTGATGCTCTACAACTTTTAGGGAGGGGGGTACAAATAAAATTTGATGTTGGAAAGTTACAGCACATTGAAAACGGGTAAAACACAGTTTTTGGCAAAGTTGGAAAAATTTCCTGTTTTTTGGATCGCAATAAAAATCGAACTACTGGACCAATTTTGAACTTTGTTTTTTGATCAACGGTAAATTTTGTCGTCTTTAATTTACTACAAATCTATTTTTTACATAATATGCACAGTTTTTTAGTTATAAGCGAAAAACTGGAAAAAGTCCGAAAATTTCGAGGTTTTTTGCCCCCCAAAAGTTGTCCCCACCCTTTCGAGGTCGCAAAATTAGATTTGGCATACCCACACCATACCAAACGATCCTAGAAAAAAAATCTTTTGCCGCAAATAATGTAAGCTGAAACCCCCCGTATATATACTGGGCTATGAGTTTAATCCTTTGAATTTACCACTGCCTACTTTATTTCGTTAATTTCTTCTGCTTTTACGAACAGCTGTTAAATTAAAGTTCAGGTTTATATTAGTACGAGTGTAAAACAATGAAGAAGAAGAAATCATCAACGAAATCAAAAAGACGTTGTATAAATCAAATCGCGAGTTCGCATATTTTACCACATCCAAAAAGTGATCCGTGCTCGGAGCTAAAGAAGTTTTCATTTCAAAAATTATTTTTGATCTATAAATCTTTTTAAGGTACAACTTAGTAGATCAAATTATAAATATAGCTATTTTACGAAACAAATTTACCTCGATTTACCATTTTATTTGACCATATTGTGGTTTACAACTTTTAATCAAAATTATTTTATTCTATGTATGCCTTAGGCTCTAAGTTTTTACCATTTGGATACAAAAATCGCAATTTTTTGCCCAAGTTTCGTGTTTTTACGTAACATTTCGTATTTCTAGATATATAAATTACATTTTCAGAGTGTTATCGCACATTAAGTTACGTTTGGTCTTTATAAACTATTAAAATAAATCACTTCGATTTTTTTAAATGATTGCGCGTGCACTTTAACTCCACAACACAAATAAATAACCAAAACTTCTTTAAAATTGTAAATATTACTTGAAATTATAAGTTCTTGATGACCGCTGGCGAGGACCTGTTTCAAGACCTTTCGACATTTCGTCTGTCTATTACACGATTACGAACAAACGCGATGTTCGATTTTGATCATATTTGGCATAAATGTTCTTTGAAGTCAGGACAAACTATGAATGTGTAGGGAATTTAGTGAAATACAGTTCTATAATAATTATACACCTTGTAAATGAGCCACAACGTGTATTACTCAATTTGTTGTAGAAAGGTAATGGAATGTTTAGAGTTGATGACTTCAGTTCTGAAGGTTCTTAGTTCGATCCTGTGGACCAACAAACATTTTTTACTTTACAAATGTTTTTAATAGAATATGTGTAATAATCTCATTTTTGTTCTATTTTATGAATCAATACACTTTCATTACTTTTTTTAAATGTTATCGATAATTGATATGTCTCAATTTAGGTCGTTAGAGTGCGAACACATGAAGGCCTATACATATATAAAATGTTTAATGACTCCCTAAAACGTGTTCTTGGAACCATGGTCGGTGCTCATTGACCTCTCCCGACCTTATAGAACTCACCATAAGAGTTAATAAATTCGCTAATAACCGAGTAAGGACAGAAAGACAGTAATTTTATTATTGGTTCTTGTCTAAAACACACGAGTTTAGACTGTTATATTTGTTTACTTATAACCGTAACAATGACACAAGTATCTTTGCTACTGCGCAAACTCCGATTGTCGTAACAAAAACATGTCTACAAAATGTGTTGAAAAATGCGTATGGTTATAAGAATATCTCTTTACAAGACAAATATGAACCTAAAATTTTGTAAAATACAAATAAAACCTACTTGTCTGGAAACATATCTATCGACACAAAAAGTGCGCCGACAAGAAGTAGGATGTAAAAGAGCCTGACCATGTTGACTTGAAATATGATACTGTAATACTACGCAATCTAAAACTCAGAATATATAGTTTTAGAAACATGCTTTATCTTAAAATTGCACGTATAATTTGTCAAAGCAAAACAGCATACGCATTTTAGTTTCACGTCTACCGTGTAAATATTAATATGCCACGACTGTTTTAATGGTTTTATTTATGCACGAGCTGGTACCAGCGGCTTCTCTGGCAGATGTAAATAAATAAAAGGACTATCGGCTGAATATTGTGCCTTACCATTACACGCAATTAAAAACAAATATTTTAGATCCGAGTTCCATGGCCTAAAAACGCACAGTGAGTTTTGCCCAAACCAATCTATGTATCCCTTTTAGGCTTACGTAAATTGTTAGCTATGTACCAATAAACGCTAAAAATCCCTATTACTGAACACAGAGGTTTAATTATTCATTGTAATACAACCCAACCTCACCTATATGATAACAGAAGAAAGAAACCGTACTTCTCAACCCTAACAATCATTAACATCACACTTGTATTTTCAGCTTTCTTTATAATATGTCTTTCAAATATTTTACGTTTTTTTATACCTTATTACTAAACCTTGACATTTTTATTTATTTATATGGCACTAAAAACACAATATACAAATACACAACAACGCACATATATGATAAAAATAAACACTTTCCAAAAACGCAACCAAAACATAAAAACCAAAAACCAAAGGTCAGTAAACACTCACAGATCAACATCAGGAACGTGTAATAATTAATTATGAAAGAGAATAGCTTGTAACATCAGTTGGTTCTTTTTGGTATGTTTGATTATCTTTGTTTTTGTTATTTGCGAATTTCCATAGGAAAAATGAGCTATTGCAGTGGCCCTTATGGTGAGACCCAAGGTCGGGAGTAACAAATGAGCACCGATCATGGTCCCCAGAACACTTTTTGGGGTGTCATTAAAATTCATATATATATATGTATATATCACCAGAAAATAAGAGACAGAAAAAACTTAAACAATTAATATAAAAAATCCAATTAAAATAACATAATAATAGTACGATAGAAATAGAGCGCGCAAACAAGTCAATGAAAGTAAGAATACTAATAGAAATGTATTTAAAATGTTAAAAGAAATGGAAGGGAGAGAAAACAGAACGATCATGCATGAATAAATGTTTTGCATTCTGTTAATGGGCGAAGTTGGAACTTGCATGAGAGATTGATAAGTAGATAGTTAATTTTTATTTCGAATTTTTGTACAAAATAAGGGCATATGTTTTTTTTCTTTCACTTAACCCTTACAAGGAGAAATATTTTTATATTAATAATAATTAAATATTAAACCTAAAAAATGTGAGTTGTAGGAAACGTTGTGTCACAATTTAAAATAAACAAATTAAAACAAATCACAACAGAGATAAAGACACAGAGAGTGGAAAGTGTAGGAGAGAGAAATCGATGTTGGTTTCTTCGAATAACCAATGGAAACTTTTGTACCTTATAAGTTACCTCATAACATACCCTTGTAGTGTTAGCCACAGAAATCCTTCTTCTGTCATCTCCATGCTACGCGATATGGTTTCCAGACATTATATTCATTTCTTCTCCTGTAATACATAAATAATTTACCAGTGTTTCAATCTTTCTAATGAAAGGAAATACCCGATCAGGATAGTTTCGTTTACGAAATGAAAGCAGCATATTATCAACTTGTGTAATTGCTTTTAAGGGTAGAATAGAAGAGGGTTAGGCGTCTTGAGCGTTGAGTGGGAGTGTAGGGGGTGCGATCAATTCGTTCAAGGTCGCTGAATGTACGAGGAGCCGCCCTAAACGCGCGTGGCTCCTTTACCCTCGAGCATTATCTATGTACATGTTTCATTTATTGGGGAATATAAATATATTTTAATATTAATTACCTGTTATTATTGGGTCTCATAAACAGGGGTTGATATATGACTTAACATTGTACAATTAGAAAAGTCAATTGTAGGTGGAGATTTTTGAATGAAGGCTAGGAACGGATGTTTGTTTAGTGTTCAAGTATAAATGAGTTGTATCAAAACATAAAAAAATCAAATATATAATTATTTCAGAGCCCTTCTTGTGTAACGAATAGTATTATCTCTTAAAACCAATGCAGGTATTTGTATTAATTTCTCTATTTATGGTCTATCGTGTACCTGATGAAATTGGCCTTCTTTGTAGCTTTAGAGGTACAGCTTACATGTACACTCATTATTAAAAAAATAAATTTGTAAATTAAAAATAGCGATAAAACTAGAACGTACGTACCCTCTAAGTTGTGATATTGTAAAAAATTTAAGAAATTATTTAAGCAATCAGAAAAACTTAGAAAAATACATTTAGCTCAGATATTAGTGAAATTGGACCCCCTATTTTATGTTTTTTTAGCATGTCAATCATTTTAACTTTACAATTGTGTCCATTTTTGTTTGTAAATTTTTAAGTTTATTTTTATTTAAAACAATGAATTAGGTGTAAAACATATCTTATATCTTAAATTTTTTTTAAACTTTTAAAATACGCTTAGAAAAAGTCATCTTATGACGTAATAAAACGCTTTAAACTCTAAAAAGCATTTCCAAAACCCAATAAACCAATAAAATTCTAGCTCTGACTGAAAACATTTTGTACATATAATTTGATATTTAAAACTCTCAGATCGACATTTTGAAAGTGTTTGCTATTGTGCAATAGCAAGCAGTAGGCCTGAGTCATCCTATTTCTGTTTAACCTTTATTAAACCCCCTGTTATATAATAAACGTAATAATTTGATGTAGACATGAAATAGCATTTACCGACTTATGTTATTATTACACATTTCATAAAATGTTTTTAAGTAATATTAGTGGATTTTCGTACGAAGCATGGTTTCTTTCGAAGTGTATTTTTAATTGTTTCCTTTTTGTTTCAACTTGACCTTATTAAAACAAGCAACAAATCAAACAAATTAAAGTAACCTTATTGTTAAACAAATTAAATTGTATCTTGATAGTTTCGGATACAATATCAAGATAGCTGAAGTTTAAAATTGGAACTAATCGGATAACTGCAGGTAATATTAACCATTGTGAGACAAAAATTGTTGAACTGAGTGTTTAATAAAGCTTAAATTTTACAGTTTTTAAAATTTGGTTTTCAAAAGGTCTCATTAAAGTTTGCTTTGTTTGAGGTTATTATAATTGTTTTTAAATCTATATTAATCACAAAATAAAGAATAATAACAAGACAATTTAATTTATAATAATTTAATACTAGCAGTATACTAGATTTGTGTACCTAAAATACAAAATCAGTCTAACAATATAAATTAATATTATAAATATAATATTTTCTATTTTACAGTTTCTCAAATTTCATATTCCTGCGAAACTATTCTGGGTAAGATGAACGTTAAACTTTTATACCCTTATGATATGCCAACATGAAAAGCAGCCCTTAAAGTAAATGCCTTTATATAGCAGTTATGAGGGAGAGAAAGACTTAAAGACATAATAATGTGGGAGTGTTACTTCAGACAAATCCCGTCTAGTCGGGGTTTACCCGTCAAGTGTAGATTTCATATTAAAGAAGGGAGATAATGTAGGCCAAACCATAACAAGGCGGCTATGTTTAAAATTGTTGGTTATAAGAAAATTTCAAACCGGTCTTCAGTAGACTCTTTCCCTTACTGATTGTGTAATAGTGTTTTTGTTATAGGTAAGTCTTGTGTGTTGTATATTGTTTTATTTTAGCTCTAACAACATCTGACGATAGATAACTGAAATTTTGCATTCGCATATTAAAGACGTATCTGGGCGATTTGCAACATCCAGCTAAGAAAGTGATTTATCAGTTTGTAGATTTAGCGGTTGAAAAAGGAGACGCTCTTTACTCTGAATTCTTTATTTTTAATTGATTTAATTTATTCAGACCAAATACCGTGACGAAGACGATTGACGGGCAGCCAATGAAAAATAAATGCCAAACTAATTGAAAATACATGTAATAGTTCACTTTTGTGAAATAAAAGAAAATGAGAGAAAAATATTACAATTATGTAACATAGTGATGCAAAAAAATCCCTGTAGAGAAGCACGGGTATTCAGCTAGTAAACAATAATGATAACTATCTGGCTAATAACAATAACCACACAAATAATAAAAATGATCATCTAACCAATAACAATAATCATAGTTGGAATAAATTGTGAATTTGTGGTGTAGGTAAATGAGAGAACTGCTCCCAAACACTGTATTTATGTTCAGAGCTTGCACGAAAAGAAAATATATTGCGGAGAGCCTGCTTTGAAAACATTTCAAATTTAATTGAGACGCCGGTATGAGTTTTTGATATATTGAGGGTAAGAGATATAAATGAGTTGCTTTTATTTTTAAGGTTCGGAACTCCAATAATAATAACCTATTTTTATCTAATCTTATCAATTTTCAGATGAATATTCTACAAACGTTATCGGATTTATCCTGTTCACTTGGATGTGGGTAGATACGATTTCATATCCAAATATGTATCAACGTAGACGTTAAATTTAGTTCCATAACGATATTTTTATTTTTATAGAAATTTTGACAAATATATTTGATGATTTTGGTGAAAGGAAACATTTAGTAAAGATAACATAAATAATAAAACTAAGAAAAGTGGACTTTGATAATTTATTCACTTTTAACGTAACAAGATTGCGAGATTCATTCAACGAGGCTTCATGCTGAGTTGAAGATTGAAGAGCTCTTGACTAAGAGTAAGCATGTTCGAAGCTATGACAAACTCAAGCATAATAATGCAGCTATTTGTTAGTTCTAACATCTTTAGATACAAATGGTTTACACAAATAAGTGGCAATTATTTGATGTAGGTTTAATATTACAAACTTAACGATACATTTTCTGTTTCTACATTTTTTATTTCTCTTTTAATTTTTACTGAATTTATAAATGTTTTCCTTTCTTTTGACTTTTTTCTACAGAATGTTTCATTCTTGTTTATTCATAAGTTTTATTTAGTTTTCATTATACCTTTCATAGTTAAACCAAGCAATTGAAATCTAGGTCCAGTATTTGGAACTATAGAATCTGATTATTTTTTCTTTAATTTAAAAGATTAACAGAGAAATAAACAGTCGAACAAACTAATACAAAATCACACGAGCGTCAGACAAGTATATTCTAATTTATTTTTTAATCTGGTTTCGAAAGCTGCATTGCTGGTGATATATAGGCTATTGTACTAACCTGGTCAAGTAACAGTCCGCCGATATGTTAAACATTGAGCATTGTGAGATAGCAGTGAAAGATCCATTTTTGGGGTCGGAGAAAAGGAACTGCGTTAAGTTTAAAAATACAGATAAACGGAAAACTACAGGCACAAATGGGAAATAGTAAAAATGGCTGACGAGCAGGTGAAGTTTAAGTACTTCGGTTCATAATACATGAAGCAATAATTTTCCCGGTAAAATAATTGAAAGAATCTCTGCAGGGTACAGAGATATATTTATATTTATTTTACAAGTATTCATGTGTAATATTCTACGTAAAGAAACCAAAGTTGGTAAATATATAGCGATAGACGATTAGTTACATATGGGTGGGAAGTTTGCACACGTACATAATAGAATTAAGTAAGGATATCAGGATATTTGAAAGAATCATTCTTATGCAGTAGACAAGCCATGGAGGTATGGAAACGAAAGAACTACCTTGCCTTAATAGATGTTGTACACAAAATAATGAAGTCCGAAACGCTTGAGGTGACTGGATCATAATTATAATAAGAATGAAAACTCACTGATAGGTGAATATTAGGGAACAGTCGACTACGAGGAAGGCCACGACAAAGATGAAGCGACTTGGTCTATGGTATTTCAGGAAGATGGTAATTAAGATCGCTATATACAGAGGGAGATGTAGAAATATTGTTAATGAGGGTTAATATTGCATAAATAGTTTGGATGACTTGGTCTATGGGATTTCAGGAAGATGGAAATTAAGATCGCTATATACAGAGGGAGATGTAGAAATATTGTTAATGAGGGTTAATATTGCATAAATAGTTTGGATGACTTGGTCTATGGTATTTCAGGAAGATGGAAATTAAGATCGCTATATACAGAGGGAGATGTAGAAATATTGTTAATGAGGGTTAATATTGCATAAATAGTTTGGATGACTTGGTCTATGGTATTTCAGGAAGATGGAAATTAAGATCGCTATATACAGAGGGAGATGTAGAAATATTGTTAATGAGGGTTAATATTGC
>JAGFPH010000072.1:186325-235875 GCA_018207615.1 Philaenus spumarius
GAAATTAAGATCGCTGTATACAGAGGGAGATGTAGAAATATTGTTAAGAAGGGTTAATATTGCATAAATAGTTTGGATAATTTTGTACAGTAATATTAAATGTATTGTAAACATTTAAATATAAATTCCCATAAACGTACTCTCCCATTTTATAAGTTTAGTATAAATAAAAATATTGTATATTTAATTTTACGTTAGAAGGCTAAAAAATTGGATCTATTGAAACGAAGGCGGAATTTTAACCTTTGGATGCAGTTAATAAAATTAAAATAACCAGAATAATAAAGTCCCTCTTCCAGGAAGAAGAAAATGT
Organism: Philaenus spumarius; assembly: GCA_018207615.1. NCBI lineage: Eukaryota > Metazoa > Arthropoda > Insecta > Hemiptera > Aphrophoridae > Philaenus > Philaenus spumarius. Next base: position 186,639 of record JAGFPH010000072.1, read on the forward strand.
GCAAGTCTATATTCTCCTTGTGGGATATTTATTTGAATAGAAAAGAGTTTTGTTTGTTAGAAATGTTTATTGCATTTTTTTCATGTAAAACGTTATTTCTATATATTCTCGTCTGAGTATACCTACAGTAAATTTTGTACAGCACATATTTTGAAGAAGTTCTTGATAATTGTTTGCGAAATTTCATCTTCACATTCAAGGTTCTGAATTAAACTATTAATTTGTTTATTACTGCAGATTAAAAGGATTATTTCAACAGTAAACCTATAATAAAAAGATGTATTGTAAGCAAAAGGGTGACTAAAGATATAATTAACAAACATTATTAAGTTTTACCATAAAGCCTAGCAAGAATGAGTTTAGAGATTTCAAAGCCATTTTATTAACATGTTACAGTAAGAGTTTAAATTAGCAATATTTATTTTAAAAGAAAACAAAAATATTTCCCTTATTTTCAAAATGGTTTACGCTGAAAATGTGTAATGTCAAATATCTCAAATTTCTTTAACTTCATAAATATTCTACAAAGGATGAAACATATTCCTATATTTATAAGATGGAGTTAAATCCTTTCCATTAGCGGAAAGAACAACTGAATTACATTAACCCACGAAAAGATAGTTGACTTTTTAAAATTACTGTGGGACACTTTCGTATTTTTAATAAAATCTACTATATCGATTCATGATAATTTGTATAATCATAGGAATTATAAACAAAAATCTGTTACATAGCTAGCTAGAAATTGTTGCTTTTGCCGATAAATTTGATGTTTTTATCTTGAGGCACAAAAAACTAATAATTTGCTATCATAAATGAATAATTATTTATTTATTATATATTTTCTGTAAATATAACTGTTTTACGAAACATCCTTGTACGAAATAAAATCAATTTTTCCGAAAAAACTTTAAGGCCATTATATGTATATAAAAACAAGAAGAAGAGTTGATTGGCTGACTGACTGACTGACTGATTCATAATCAACGTATAGCCTACCCTATGATGTCTGCAGACGTAACTCGTTAACTAAGGGTGCCTTCATAACACTATGTAGACCTGCACTGAGTAAGAATTTAGCAAACTATTGATTTTAAAGGGAGAAAATGTTCAAAATTTGTGTGTTAACTAGTAATCCTATAACAGATAAAACAGTTGATTCGAATCAAAAGCTTAGCCACACAAATCTAGGTGTGGCCTATAATGAACTAACACATATTTGTTGAACGCATTTACAATCATTACCAAGTTACCATAACAACCAACTTAGCAAATTTAGAATTAATTAGTTATTTTTTATAACCAACAGCCTTTTTTTTATGAAAGATTAACAAAATAAACACAAACACAAAAAAAATCAATAAAAATAGCTTACAATATTATAATGCAAATATATATTATGTTGTTACACATTATAAACAAAACACTTGATTTGGATCAAAAGCTTAACACAATTTTAGCTTAGGCCTGAACCTACACACATTTCTTGAAAGTATTTGCATTTGTTACTATTATACCAACCAACTCGACAAGATTTGAATCAGGTAGTTATCCTTTACAACCAACAATTCAAACATCTATCACTACTATCTACGCCAACTTTATTTTTTACTAGGCCTATTTGACCAGTTTGAAGTACTACTTTACAGCATCACATTTTGATTATATTTTATAATTTGAAAATTGCTTTTCTTCTATATAAATATACAAATGTATGTCCTAAACAATTGTGTTACAATAATATACAATAATCTCTTTTCATTTGCCTCGCCGAGAGTCACCGCGTAGGTTGGTGAACGAAGCGATCAGAGAACATGTTTAATAAATCGTTTACCGGAAGGTTAGTTCCAGTATCCACTTCTAATCTTCAAATGCTTTATTTAATTTTTTTTAGAGATAGTGGATTGTCCGGAAACTAAGCATTTTATGATCTATTCACTTTTTACTTTATTATTATTACTTTGACAATTAGCTCTGAGAGTTTTCTATAACCTGTACACTTGATCACACAACATACTTGCTATTACTTGTACTTTCTCCTTTTGTTTCTAAGAGAAAGCTCACCTAGCTTGATGAAGGCGGATTAAATAAGTTTGAAGAACATGGAGTGGTTACAATAATAAAAAGTAGATTTCAGTTGGTCTTAGGCCATTGGTGCTTTTCACCAAACATTTCCAACATCATGTTTGTTAAAACAAACTTTCGTTTATTTAAATGTTTTACAAATTTGCTTAACTCATCACATACACATGAGTCACGTTTACCAAGTAGTTTTAAGTACGAACATTCAAATGAAATATCCGTATAAAATTTATAACGATACATTTTATAGAAGTGCTTCATACACATATTTATTTACGGTTAATATATATTACATGTTATCCTTTAAAGAGAAAAACAATGTTTAATAATCTTGATTACAATTTGCTTTCTGCAGTGCATGAACTGACCGATATTTAATTACAATCAGTATTTCCGAACGAATAGCTAGCACCGATATTGTTATTACGTATCGAATAGTAACAATCGATATGTACATTTCATTTCCTGGCTTACCAACCATGAAACAGAATTATAGGATTGATTTGTTTCGGTTTGCGTGTATCATAATACTATTGCATTAGATTACAAAACACCATTAGCTTTTGTAATTAGAAATATTTTAACTATTGAAGTTGTTGGGGAAATCATTTTATTAAAAGAACACTCTTAACTAAGAGCACATAATTTCAGTCATAATTACGTCTACTAATCCTTATTTGAGCTATATTCTTACCACGTTTTTATTGCAGTTTCGGGTTTTTCACACATAATCAGGAAAAAAATACAAATATACATACTAGAAACCTGGTAATACTTCAACATTGCTTCATTAATTGTACGTGTGGTTATCCCATTTCATAATTTTGAATAAAGCAATCGAATTCAAATGTTTTGTTTATATCAATTAATAATAATATCAAACAATTTTAGATTTATAGTTTGTAAAAATGTAGTGCAATTTATTTTTATTGTTTATGGGTAGCTAGCAACCCATTTAAATCTTATTATAAATTTAAATTATTGGTTGAGTAGTTTTTGAGAATATAGAAAAAATAAGTGGATTATTATTTAATTGTAAGGATAGTTATTTCATTGCGACTTAAGTAATCAAATTACAGATAGTTTTGTATATCCCGTAAAATAATATTACCTATTACACAATTTTAGCTTTATAGCTTGTAGGAGGTTAGTTTAATTTATTGTATAGGAGTAGCAAACAATTTCAGCCCCTTCAAACTGAGCATCTAAACTACCTAGGAACCCAATCAGATACACACCAAAAATGTCACCAAAATTGGTCCAGACGTTTAGGAGGAGTTTAGTGACATCCACACACATACAGAAGAATTAATATATATTGAATTTAAAGACTATTGTTAAACTATTGCATAAGCATATGAAAAATAAACAAAACCCCATCACACATGCTAAGAATAAAAATAAAAAATTCCTATCCATGGAATATTCTAATATCGTTTCGCATATGGTGGAAAATACTTTTGGATATGAGATTGCCGTTACTTTTCACACCAATAATAATGTTCAGAAATTATTACGACCCAAACGTGTGTTTCTTATCGAAAGGATAACGTAGGGCCAAACTTTTACGTTAAATAAAAAGGTGTACCTCACCTAAGGCAACTGGAAAAAAGTTAGAGAGGGGAGAGCAGAGAGCTTTTATACTCTTATACTCTGATATAGATGAGATAGACGTTTTTTCGGACCATCTCTAAACATAAGTTTGGTTACTAGATGTAATGCTGCAAGTCAAATTATTCGATTATATTTCTTCGCATAATTTCTAGTTACCAGATGAAAAGCTGTTATTCTACTTAGACATCGGCTATTAGGAAATGTCAAAATTTCTACTAGTCTGATACATTGATTTGAATTCGCTATTCTACATTGAGAAGATTGGCTACAGGTTATGTAAAATTAGACCATTACAACTAGAATTGTAGTCATCCAACAACATCATATGACTCTTTCAATTACAATTAAAAGGATTGAGTCACAAGCAACATCCATGAGATAACGAAGATTCGACCGGACGGATTCTGACAATTACTGGACTGCCAAATGGAAATTGAACTAAACAACTAGACCACAACAAGCGAATAACAAACCATTGAACCTAAAGAAGACCTCATGGACCGTTCACATCAATGAAGAATCCATATGCAGTGACTAAGAGAGACGCCCGATCTCACAGAGATATACTAAACTTCCAGAGCACGCTCAACCCTAATCACCGTACCAGGACATCACTGATTCAACTGTAAAGCTGTTCAGAGTCGAGGATCACAGTAAACAAGGTCTGTCAGAAAAAGTTACGTTGCCCCCTATTTTCAATATAAATTGCCTGAGTTAAATTCATGAATTTATTGATACTGGTTTAAGATATTGTAGTCAGGTTTTTAGGTCTTACTATGGAGTAACACATGCAATAAAAATACTAAATTAAATGAAATGTTTAACATAAAAATATAAATTAAATTGGAAAGGTTAAGAGATTAAATTCATAATTAAATAATTAAAAATAAAAGTATTTTAGAAAAGCACATGGTTCTGCTTATATAAAGAATTAAGTGTAATTAGAAAGTTGAATTATTAGTTTATTGTTGTAGTGGGAAGAAATCCACAAGCATTTATAGTTTAGATTTTTGTGAAATAAATTTTGAGGATAAATGGCACATCTAATTAATAACTTATCTTGTTTTTTAAATATCCCCATTCTTGGTATATCCTGTATGATAAAGTGTATTCAGTGTCTCTATATAATCATAGGAGGTCTAAGAAGCACAAGTAGTTTAACAATAATTCTAAGGTTAGTTCTATAGTTCTCACGTCTCAGAAATTCTGAAATATTTTTCAAATGAAACAATGAGCTGAGCATACTAAATAGTAATAGTAAAGTAGATAACTTGAAGAATTTCTATACAATATTAACTGTTGGGGTGGCTATAATAATAGTTATCCTAACCAGAGGTATATCACTTAGGCTGTTCAAATTGGTTTGCCTTATACTTCCAGTTTGTGATATAATATCTTTTATTTGCGCCGAAACTGGTATAAATGACAGATAATTTAATTAATAATAAACAGAGAACAAGCAATTAAACAAAATAGTTTCTTTAGATCGTTGTTGCCTAACCTGGAGCAAGTCGAAATATATATTGTCAAATACTAGTGCAAAGTTTCGTTGTAATATATATACAACTTCAACTACTCAAAGACTACCTAGCAATTTTTTTTCTAACATTATAGGCTGTGTGGTGAAAATACGTCCAGTGTCGCACTTCAATATAAAATATACACTCTGAGCATGTGCAGTTCTTATATAATTTACACTAATTTTTTGGTTTCGCTCTTTTCAACCTCCGCACTAGCGGTACGTTGCTGAGCAAATGTGATAACTCGAAATTTTGATGGCCATGGAATCTGCTTGCATGTTTTCTAGGAAACATTTTTACCTTTTCAGCTACTAATGGCATTTTCAATTCCCGATAAATATCTATATTGCGGATATACCATTGTGCTCTAACAATACTGCGAATCATATTGTTTTGTAACGTCTGTATTATTTGGATGTTACTTTTTTCGCGCATCCCCACAATTGAATATGTCCACACTGGTTTTAATACTTTACTTATACAGCAGCAGTTTATTATACACGGACAATTAATTCGTAGTTCCTTCCTAGAAGCCAGTGCATTTGTCTGAACTTTAGTCCAAGTTGTTCTAGTTTCTTTTTCACATGTGACTTCCAACGAAGTTTTGTATCCAGGGTCATCCCTAGGTCCTCTCCCTCATTAGCATGTGGAACAATTTGTTGATTATCATTGGTTGATACTCATAGTGCTTAGTCGTAAAGTTGACATGAGTAGTGTAAGGTTATGTAAGGTTATTTTGTTTTCAAGGTGTTTTCACCATGTAAGGTGTACTGATTCTTTGAATGTAAGATATTTTGAACTTAAGGTTTTACTATCTGAGATTACTCACCTTTATCATATATATTTTGAATGGTAATATTTTCAAGTTTTGGTGGCTCCACCAGATCCAACTTACCGATCAAATATTAGCTTGCCAAGTGAAGTACTTCAAAGAATTAGGTAGAAATAAGTACAGAGACGTTTTCAAAAAATAGATTAATATATTCTGAAAATTTCTAAAAATAGTTCCTGCGATGATTTTTTTTCAACCAATTTTAGATACATGTAAATCTGATATAATTAATTTCTACTCAGTTTATAATTCCAAAAGTAAGAAAATAAAAGTTTGCAATGAAAGTTTACATCCACCTAAGGTGCTAGTCATTTAATCTTCCGCTCTCCTAACCTGTAAATCTATGTGTCTTATTTTAATTACTGAATTTGAAATTACTTCTAATTAGGCCTACTAGTACATAATAAAATTGTTAATTTAAACTCTGACACCTCTGATCATTATTTGAATTAATCACTATAGTACTAACTTGATATTACAAAACTTATTATATATTATTTATACATTTATACAATTGATATTAGTTTGCTTCGGTCACTGATTTCGATTACTTGTGTTTTAGAATCCTCTTTTCAGTTAATCCTAATAAACCAGTCATAGTAAAATTATTTATTAATGAATGATTATATTTTTATTTATTTTTTATTTATTTTAATGTTACTTCTGATATAATGCTCTGGATATGATTTCGTTTGCTATTTAGTTTTAACCCTCCAGATCTGTCTTAACAATCAAATGAAATATTAATGCTACTTACATAGTTTTGGTTCCCACTCTCATACACTTTGCACATTTATTTAATTTTATACACTCCACTTATTGAATTTTACTTATTTTAGGATACACTTCACTACCGCACTCCATTACTTGGTTTTGATGGTTCCTGGATCCATTTGATGTATTTAGCTTGATGTATTTGTTTGATGATTTATCTTTTGTTACTGACAATGAAGATACTTTATTAAATGATTAAAGTAAAATAAAACTGGTGCATCTTAAAAGGTTTGGTCTAGGTGTTGATTGCTTAAATTTTATTTGACGACAGACCTCGCTTATTTTCTAAAATTTCCCCACCACACAGGTTCACGATTTTTTATTCTTCTTTGATTGGACCATTTGAATTTTATCTTGTTCTGATTGGCTTTCCAGTTTAACATATATGGCAGTATTTATCGTGTACAAAATAATGCATAGTTATTTTTTTTTATGTTTTAAGTAATTTAAGCTGGTACATCTGCTGTAACTTCCTGTTGAAATAATATTACTAGAAAGCTAGTCTGGCTTACTTATATAGTTTCATTTATTATGAATTTATTTTCATATTTTCATTTTATTTTATAATATATTATTATAATTATTTTGTTGTTGCTGATGTTAAAATGTTAAAGACATTGGGTTTACTTGTTTACTTACCAATACTTACAGTAGACTTTCTCTCATTCCGCTTAATGTGCTATTTCCTGGTCCAGCTGCTAAACATATTCACAGCTGATTATAATTTGTCAGTAGTTGTTTTATGTCATGTCCAGTAACAAGTAGAGCAGCGTCGTCAGCGAATGAAGCTGTCAAAACCCCATCATTTTCTGGAATATCACTAGTGTATAGCAAATAGAGAATGGGCTAGAGGACGCTACCCTGCGAGACTCCAGAAGCAATGCAGAGTAGTCTTCACTATGCTTTAATCTGAAATATCGATCGAATAAGATTTTTAAATGTCGCTCATTTCTCTCGGTAAATTGCGTTCAAGTTTACATTCCAAGCCCTCGTGCCACACTCGATCAAAAGCTTGGGTCACATCCAAAAATAAAGATGCGCATATCTTTTTCTCTTCCAATGAATGATCGATGACATCAGTTATACGATGTGATGTACTTGATCTATAGTCGAGTGCCTACCACGGAAATCGAACTGATGAGTTGGAACAATCTGTTTAGCTTCAATAATTGGCTTAAGTCGTTTTCCTACAACTACCTTTCAAAAAGTTTTCCATTAGTTGGTAGAAGCGATACTGGTCGGTGTGATGTTTTTTCTTCCAATGGCTTACCAGGTTTTGGGATCATAATTACCTCGGTGATCTTCCAACGTATAGGCACAAACTAAGCCGTATTGTGGCATTGAAAATATGGGTTAGCTTGACTATGCATTTATATAGCTGCTCTTTGAGTATCTTGGCAGTGATAAGGTGCTTTCTTGACTTTAAGATTTCTGTTAATCTCATTGATGACTTCTGCTGGTGTGATTAGCTTGACTAACATATGCTGTTGATCAATATAGCTGTTGATACATCTTATATACCAGTAGGTGGATGGCGTTGAAATATATTTGTCAAATATTTAGCAAATATTTCTGCTCTGTCTTTGTCACTTCTAGCCCACTTACGAACATCTCGATAAAGCATACTGTGTTGGCCTTTTTAATATCTTAGCTGCTCGCAAGAATTAATAGTAGATATCTTTATCATCTGTTAGTTCCCTCAAAAAGCATTGAAAGCTTTCGTTTTTAATAATTTTTATCTCTTCTTTAAGTTTTTTGGTAAGCCTGTTTAAAACCTTCTTGTTTTCTGGAAAACGACATTGCTACCATTTTTTAGGTGCCTTTCTCTTGTCTTGCACCATGTCTCTTATTTCTTTTATATAGTTCCAGAGAAGTATTTTAGGCTTTAGAATTGGGGTATTATTCCATGCCAATTGTTGAAGATCAGTGACTAGCTTTTTATTTTCATTGTCTAGCTTATCATTTGTTTTTAAGGTAACACTTAAGTTCATTCTTTGCTCAAGTTCTTTACAAAATTCCTCACAGCCCGTAAGTTTATTAGCTAACTGTGGTGGGTGGATCCTTCTGATAACTTACATTCAATGAGATGACGTTTGCTGTGTATTCAGATGGGGTCAGATAAAAATTATCCTCAATTGTGACATATTTTGTAAAATACTTCACAGGACAAAAACGTCAATCAAACTCGGGATCTTAGCTGAATCACTAGGCCAATAAGTAGGCTTACCAGTAGATTGAAAATGAAAGCATCCAGTTTCTGCAGCTGCAAGCAATTGTCTACCTTTTGGAGTTACATTTTCTGAACCGCAATAACTGTGTTCGACTTTGAAGTCTCCTCCGATAATGAACTGATCTCCAATGACACGAAAGACCTTCAGATAATCACTTTTACTCAGCGCTTGTCCATGTCCAGGTGGGCAGTAAATTGCAACAATTGTGATATCTTTAGATTTTGTCGCAACACTTACAGCAATGGCTTGAATGGCACTTGTTTCATACTTAACCTGTTCAAAGTGATTTATATTTTCTTTTATTACTACAGCTATTCTTCCTTTGCTAACTTTATCAGGGCGAACGTGTGATAAACGTTCATATAAGTTTTAATTTTTTGTTCCTCGTGCATTTTTTATACGACTTACCGTTCAAAAGTTAGAGGAGTATAAATTTTAGAAACATCTAACTGAGCGAAAGATATTTTTGTATGCAAACGTTTTGAACACATGAAAACGCTGATAACATTAACAAAACATTTTTAGACAAACAAATAACTTTTAAAAATCAAGAAATCGGCTTTTATAAATTGTTTAAACTATAATAGAGATGAATTAATTAACATTTACCTTACCGGTACCAACTTAGTATTGTCACTTTTAGATCCTCTGTATTATGTGTTGAAAAACCCGTATTTGTTGATTTTAAAAAGTTATTTGTTTGTCCAAACAATGTTTTTTTATTGTTAAGAGCGTTTTCATAGGTTCAAAACGTATCCATACAAAAATATCTTCCACTAAAACATATTGGAAAACGGTATCATTTAAACATATTTTAACTACATATTTTTTAATTTCTCAAAAAGTAAGAAAATGGTCCACATTTAAAGTTTGCTGTCAGATCTATTGTTTACAAGATACTAAGACACTCTGTATAGCATGAACTTGAAGGAGGATTGAATTGAAGATGTGGTGGAAAGGAAAGCTGTGTGAAAAGAAAACCAAGTTTCTTGATGGACAATTGCACCTAGGAATGGATACGAATTCTTACAGATACTTTAAAATAAAAATAGTTTAAAAATTTTCTTTAAAAACATCTTAAAAGGATTCTTGAAAAGGGAATACTTTTTTTTTAATCGTAGAAGGTTGAGCACATTCAAACGAATGATAACATTTTTGATAAGTTATTAAATATTAATAAAATATTAAATATGAATTAATATTAATTAAAGTAATATTAAATAGTAATATAAAACACGCAGTAAAAAGCAATAAACTCACTTGTTATTCCATTAATCTTTTTTTATTACATTTATTTCCTGTTTTACATTTTATTGCACCTCGGCTTAAATAATACGTGCACAAGTCGTTTTAAAAAACTTTAAAAATATTCTATAACTCACTATCAACATACATATTCGTACAATATATAAATATAAACAACACTCAAGGAGCGAGCATTTGACGTTACCAAAGGTCCAGCCTCTAATAAGTATGCCACTAACATCGTTTAACAACTTTACTTGATACATATAATATTATATATTTACTATATTATGATACAGCATCTAAACAATTACAAAATGAAATGTATCAAGGCGTTCAGATTCGTTCTAAGGTTACAGCTAATACACTATCACAGGCAGTAACATTCCACTTCAATCTATACAACTTATTTATTCAAGAAAGTTATCAAATTGGTTTAGTGAAGTAATATTAAAGTAAATAATTAATTACGGAATCACACCAGTTTCGTACTTACTTTCTTGTACTGTATTTATAAATTTATTAGTTTACCTTCTTTGTAAGGTTTTTGTTGGAATTATTTGAGTAGTTTTATATCTTGCACTGACGATGGCGACTTAATGATGAAAATGTATCTCCTTTGGGTTGTTATTTACAAGTTGGTTTAGTTAGTTATTAATTCATATAATATTTCCTATGTCTTTAATATATATTTATATATAACTATACTTTTTATTGAATTTATTAGGATACAGCTGTTGTTTGAACTATGTCAAATATAATCATCATACAAAGGAATATAAATTATTTATCTCATGATCTGATAATAAAACTATTTTCGTTTGACCAAAAATATGTGTGGAATTTGGCCAATGTTCTCTGTAAGGTTCGCAATAAATCAGCAGTTACTAATGCTACTAAATGAAGTGTTTTGATTGTTGAATTGTTGTGGGGTTGGATTATTTTGTATTGGTGTGTTGATCTAGTGTGTTCTTCAAACCCCTTTATTTTTTCTATTTAAAATAAAATAATAAAAAAGTTATAAAAATATGTGTTTCAATTTAATAATAATTATAACGAAAGAAGGACAGCAATACAACAAACAGACCGAAGTATGGAGAATTCTTGTACAAAGGCTCAGGAATTAAGAAAGTATGGAGAATTTTTGTGTACTGATTGTAACTGGCACAATTCTTGAGACGTAAATTTGTTTAGTAAAAACGTATTGCGTATTTTATTTATTGGTCGACACAAATTGCCTATTTGATGCTTTGGAAGTAATGTTAGTTTTTTTTAATACTTTTTTTGTAAAATAAAATTTAAATTTGTAATCACCACGTAGTAAGTGTTAAAAAGATATTTTACATTATAACCAGAAAATAGTAATAAAGAAAATCCAAGAAATAATTTATTTTGATAACTTTCTTTTAATCTGGGTCACATCAATAACATTCTCTTATTTACCATTTACTTGAATAATATAAGTGTACAAACTTTTGTTATACACCTCATCCAAAAATAATTTAAAATAGGCCTACATAATATACACAAAAGGACTCCAAACAGGACGTTCGTCCTTCAGGCTTGATCATTTCCATTAGTCAGTTGGTATTTATGGTGTTTATCAAACATTTAATTTATTTGTATATTTTATGTTTAAAATTTGTTTATTAACAATTCATGTTTAAACATATTATTGTTGTTTAATAGTTAAAGAAATAAAATTTATGCATCACTGGTGGTGAATAATTTTTTGAAATTTTTATTGCTCTCTATATTTTTTTGAAGAATATGAAAATATTATATTATGTGTACATAAATATTAAATAAAGTGCAGAACACTTTTATAGATCTGTGGATAAGGCTGAAACGACTTGTTTTCACAATTTTTGGAGTTTTAGTAATATTTGTAACAAAATATTCTAATAATTTTTATTTAATTATGTGTCCGAAATTATTTTATTGATTTGGATTATTTTTTATTATCTTACTATTGAAAAAAATGTGTGTTATTTGAAAATATGATGTTCAGCGTTAACTAAGACCCTATATAAATATAAATTGTTTGCTGGAACAATACTTTCAGAAAAATATTTATGTTGTCAACAATGAATTTATATTTGAAGCAATTGGAGAGGTGGCTAATGGGATTTCTTATTTTGAACTAGGCTGACAATATAAACGTTTAAACTATTTATGCATTGACAATAAGCTTAAACCATAAAATGGACATGAAAGTTTGCTTATTTACATTTTTTTAAGTTTTCCTAATTAAACATTCAGTATTAAATTCTGAGCTTAAATTATTTACATCAACTACAGTTTAACCAGTAGACTACATCAATCGCTGATTTAACTATACTAAAATGTCCTTTTAAACTTTAATTAATGCGAATTTATTTAAAATAGTTTTTAATGAAAATTTATTGCACACTTTTTCTTATTTAATCTGTTTTAATATTCAAACACAACTTACAGTAAACAATGTGTTTTTGTGCTAAGACAAGAAACCATACACCAACTGTAACAAATAAATAGTTATCTCTATTTGATCTAATTATTTTTCTAAACAAACACATAATATTGTCATGTGCACAATATAAGTTTTTTCTGTAATATGGTAACTACAAAATGTAATAGCACGATGCATTATTATAACTAAGAAAACATTACGCTCATTATGTTGAATAAAATCTGTATTCTCTAAATAAAGTTATTTACACTTTTATAACACTGATTTGTTTAAAACGTTTGCTTAACTTTGGATTGAGTTTATTATACAATAGAATTTTGTGTAAATCAAGAACGACTGAGGCCACTAAAATATTAAACAAATATAACATCCAAGACAATCAATAATCAACAATCAATAATTTCAATACAATCACAGCAATATAGTAAACTTAAATGGGGATTGCTTGTGTATAGTGTTCTAGTTTATTGGGGTGCTATTAAGTGTATAATTATATTCAAAGTAGAGGTAAGAAAAGATAAAATTAGTCTACAAGGGGGTACTCTTCGTCACATAGGGCAGGATTGTTGTAAGGCAAGGAACCTGCGACTGAAGAAGATTGATTTAGACATATTGCAAAGGAGGAAGTTACGGTATTATAAAAATATAGGCAACACTCTATAGCATTTGTATATGGAATACCATTAATTTACATTAAATATAACAGTCATAGAATTTTTGATTTTAGGATTTAAAATTTTTTTTTTCTTTATTCCAGTAAGATTTTGGTTTGTAAATTTTGATAATAAAAATCAACAGATGAGTTTCAAGAGGTAATAAATATTGAAATTTAGCTTTTTATATTTTTAGGTTTTGAGGTAATTGCATATTTTTCATAAATATTTACTAATACTAATTTAACTTAGTATTGAATGAAATTTAGTAAATTTTATATTTACTAATTTAACTAATTACATAGCAACAATTAGTTAAAGAGTTGATTAGTTCAATATAGTTCAATCACATAAACAAATATGTAATGTATTGTTAAAAGAAATTATTGTTATTCTAATTGTCAATTTTTCAAATGAAAAGTAGCTTTATTCAAGCAAAAAAAATCTTCAGAAACTTGATTTACAAAACATTGTGTAACATCTCAGTCCATAGCAATAGCTAAATATAATTCACTCAACAAAAACATTCATTTCATAATAAATTACACACATATTTGTTTGGTAACATTTTAACATATAACTATTTATCAACACTATATAATCTATATTTATTCAAATACGTATGTATAAACATATATACATATATGTAAAATACTATGTATATATAAAACAGTATCACTGAATGACAACTATATCATTCTTAATACTTAGTATTGCAATAATATACATTTATTATAAACTACTTCCTTTAGGAAATAATAAAATATGTACGTTACGAGTATATAAAATTATGTACAGGTTGCATATTGGACCTCTATATTTAAAAATATAAACTGTTATCTATACAATTAAATACTGCTCAAACATTGTTCCAGTTTTGTATAAAATATAAACAAATATCTGTTTACAGTTTATTATAATACAATAATGATGTAAACAAATTAAAAATCACTTCGTCAATGTTACAAAAAGTATAAATGGGAAAATATATTGTAATACATTTATAACAGTGGTATATTTGGTTACTTTTGAAAAAAATATGTAAAACGCAGTAAATGTCGCCTCTACTGACACGCTTATGACGTATGCTTTTCTTTAATCCTTTAAGCTTCTTAAGTAATTAAATGATGTTAAATGTACTGTTGTAATGGTTACGTTCTGTTTAATACTTGTAAGTTAAAACAATATTAACAGTGAAACTAAATAGACTGATTCTTAACCCACATTGATTAGTAAAAACATGTATAAAATCCATGAATCAAAAATATTTTTACAAACATTCTGCAATTAGTTTTCCACTTGAACAAAAATGTAAAACTTAAAATCAATAATGGTCGCCGTACAAAATGTTGTCAAGAAATAAATGTTCCGAGATTGATTATACTGTAAAAACGTTTCTCAGAGATTCCACAAATTAGGCATAATGCTATCATAAAACAGGCATGTCAACTAGTATTTTGTACGTATAAGAAATACTACAGTTTTATGTAACTACACACCAGTAGTTGCTCTTCCAATATCGTAGATAAATTTGCGCTTGTATGATTGAATAATCCCTTCAATGCTTCCATTTTCTGAACTAGAAGTTTTAAGGTAAAGTTGAGCTACAGTTTAACTAGACAATAATGACTAAATGGACTGGAAATCTTTATGACTGAATGGTGGTATTTGAATTGGCTATCTTAGAAAATTTGGTACTTACGTATTATACGGAGGAAACTAATTTTAAACGTTGCTAGTTTATTGCAACAAAAATGCAAGCATTAAAAAAAACAAAAAACGGTACCAGGGATTGGCACATACTTTCTCAAACATATTTAAATTATCAAACAGATTCACTGTGACTTCATAATTGTAATAGAGGTGATATTAAAGTAGTAGATTAACTAATAAATATTATTATTATTTATTGGCTAGAGAGAAAACTATTCAATCGATTTTGAACAAAAATGTCAACTAGGCCTGTATAGATGCACGAGAAAAGGTTTTGAAAATTTTTGAAAAACAACCCCCTTTTCGGCTAAAAAAACCCCCATAAATCAGTTATTATTATTATTATTATTAATAATAGCTAAACGAGAATTTTTAGAAAGATGACGGGTTTTTTATATGGTAGGGTACATTAAGGGCTACAAATAAGCCAAATTTTATCAAAATCGTTAGAGCCGTTTTTTATAACAAAATAATAATGGATTTTTTGGTTTTTTTTTGTCAAAAAGGGGGTTGTTTTTCAAAAATGTTCAAAACCTTTTTTCGTACATCTATACAGGCCTAGTTGAAATTTTTGTTCAAAATCGATCGAATAGTTTTCTCTCTAGCTTTGTATACATATATACATACAGACAGACATACAGATTTACAGACAGACATTTTGTAAAAACCATTTTTTTTGGACTCAGAGGGTCCCAAAAGGGATATTTCCAAAAAAATTTCAACATCGATTTTTTTTAGCGATCACTACAATTTCTCTATACTATAGTATAGTGAGAAAGTAAAAATAGCCTGAAAGGTACTAACCTATAGTCACGGCACTCATCAGTATTCTGGCCGGCGATCGTTTGGCGTTTCGTCAGTGAGTTTGTCGGCAATGGCTTGTAGCACACCAACTACTGATGAGTGCTCTGACTAAAGACTATAGGTTAGTACCTTTCAGGCTATTTTTTATGCTTGAATTTTTGTTGCAATACAAACATCTTATGTAATAGATGTTACTAACTCCGTATAATATCGTATAGTACCGAACATTTTATATTGTTTCAATAACAAACATAGATTCGCATTTATCCAGTTAAAGGTTTTTTGATTTATTTTCTAGGTTACATTTTTGTTTCTTATGTCCTTACTTTCAGACCAATGCCATATAAGGATTTGAATCCACATGATCAAAGCTCATTTGAAATTCCATTAGATATTAATCAAAACAAATTAGACAGTTTTTAGTATTTGTGTATATTTTCACTAATCATTATCCAAACATATTCATCCCCTCGGGTTTTAAATCTTGTATAGTTACTTTTGATGCGAGAAAAAAAAATAAAAATAAGCCACGTAAAGCGGTATTTAATTGGGGTAAGATTAGCGCTAATAATTCGAAGGTGCTAAAATAATGTACGTTAATTTATTGATTGGCTGATTTCAAAGGATTGTTTCATATAATAGAGTAAATTTTGTATATTTTGTATGAACATCTAAATTGGTGTTAAAATGTTTCTTGTAGGAAACAATGTGATAGAAAAGTCTGAAATTATTAATTACATTTGAAAAGAAGTAAAACAGTATTGTGACCTTATTTTTCTATAAATCCAACTGCCAACATAATAAATCACACTTGTCTAGATTTTGTTAGTTTCCTAGATCATTTCCATCAGTTTTGTGTTATTAATCTTTATAGTAAAATCAATTACATCGTTTAAAAATATACTTATTATTATTGTATTTACAACCAGGAACCTCGAACACTGAGCTAGACACCTTCAGCATAGAAAACGTAGAACTTTTATGTTTAGCTTTTTAATTATAATTTCAACACAAGTAGTTTTACTATGGAAAAATAAAATTTAAAATTTTTTAAAGAAATACCTTGTCAGTTAAACAAAAATGAATGTTTTTGGCTCAGTGGTCAAAACCTTACCATTTCTTCTAAAATATAACTGGTATTAATTTAAACATCATGAACAACATTTTATGATTAAACAATTTTTTTACCAACATTAACTATAGAAAATACAGTTTTAAAGGAAATGTATTAACAATTTTGGCGATACATGTACGAAATTTAGATTAAAATGTTAATATTGAGTTTTTATAATGTTAGTAAAATTACATTTTATTTAATCTTTCCTTAGAGCAGAAACGGGTTATTTCTTGATCGTATAATATTTCTATTAATAGTTTTTGCGTTAGCAACATCCTCCATGCTTACAACCTTTACTATAGACACTTTACCGCAGTACATGGCTTTTATGGTACATGATGCTATTTATCTAAGGTCGCCCTTTACGGGAACAAGTGTCTCGAGTCTAATAAAAGCTTGTTTATTTGCTTCAGAGTCCCTTTAGCGCAGTTCGCAACATTCCAGTTATTGTTTACCAATGTGTTGTGCTATGCTTGTCAGAAACTTGCAATTGAATGTTTTGTAGTGACGTCACGCGATCTAATGTTTCAGTCAGCTGTTTGGATCCGATTAGTATAGTTTTCTTCTATTAATAAAACAAATTTTCTAAGGAAAATGTTTATTATTGTTTAAATGTATTATAGTTTATTTCTTTTTTTGCTTTATGTAACATAAAAGTCAGTAGTTCAACTTTATCAAAACGATTTACCAATTTTTAGTACATTGTATTTCTCTATAGCCAATAAAGATTCAGTTATACGTTCTTTCATTTTTACATTCAATTTTCTTTTACATTTAATATAACGGAAACAAGGAATTGGTTTTGAATACCATTTTTGTATTTTATTTGACTTTTCTATGCAGTACTTATGCGTCCTCAGTTAAGGGTAAACAATTTCAGTAATTTTTGGGACTCACAATATTGTGTTACATATTTCGCTGGCCTAACTATTTAAAACATCTAGACTTCGTTAACAAACACGTTCTATTTCATAAAACATACTGAAAGGTTTTAATGAATTTACTGTAGCCATTTATGATACAAACAACTAGTACAGTTATAATAATGAATCTACGAAGAAAATAGCAGAGGAACCGTTTTTTATCAATTGTTATAAACTATTTAATTTAAGCTCTTAAATAGTTTATAGCTTTGAAATAGCTTTGAAATTTGGGAAATATAAAAACGTAGAAACCAAACTTAAGTCCAGAACGGTTTCACATTCTGCTTATTTTTAACTTGTTATTAAATTAACCGACTAAATAAATAAAACCCAATTACAAATAACCTTCTCTCTCTATTTGTTATCTCGTTAATATTTTAGTTGGCAAAACAATACAAAAATAAAAAGTATGATAATAAAACTGTATTTAAAAAAATAAATTAGCAGCAGGTTTGGAAATACTGCCCTCGTCAACCAACTCAAATCATCTAAAATAATACACTGTTGGGGGACGAGTAGGTCAACAGAAATATCAACTGCTTGTTTAGAATTATTGGCACAGTGCCCAGATAACAATATCGGCCTTATAACAATGAAACTCAATAAGCCGAACGGAAGGGTAAAACGGAAACAGTATGTCGACGTTTTGTAACCAAGAATAATTAATAAATCCTTTACTCTTTGAAATATTTATATTGTATAAAACGTTGAGGCTTTTAATAATTTATTTGTAAAACTTTAGTTTGTAACATTCTATTAATATAACTTTTTATTATTTTGGAGGTTGATTGTTGAAGGAAGAACGTCATAATTAATTGATACATCTCGTGAAACTGTATTTCCTACTGACGGCTTTATTGTGTAATTGTAAGGATTATAATATAATGTTGATAGATACTGTATTATATGTTCTGTATTATAATGTACTGTTATCTCTGTAAAAAATACATCATTTTCTTTCTTATAATATTTAAAAAAACATGTATTCTATAGCACATTCATTTTTCAATTACAGTCATATTGGGGTTTTATTGCTTTAGGTTGTAAAAACGTTTCATATACTAACGGACGTTTCCTTCTCTCGTAACTAAAGAGTAGAAGTTTTATTTTGTCTTCTAAATTTTAGTACGACCATCACTAAAAACTGTGGGTGTTTTATGAATACTAACATGATTAGGAAAGGTCTCAAATTTTAATAAAATAAGGATGATTTTGTTTAGAATTTAAGGAAAAAACAGTTGGTACTTGGTGAAACTCCATAATAGGGATAGAAATAACCAAATGGTAAAATTTCATAACTATAATTTATTACTGAGCAACATTTGTTTCGCCGTTAGGCATCATCAGGTTACATAATTATGTAATCTATGGCAATCGTTTTATAAATATTACTTCCTGAAAGATAACTTTGCCACTAAATGATTGAATATGTAACTTCCCAACTGCTATAAAGAATTTGTATGCTTGTTCTATTTTGACCTTTTTCTAAAAATATCAGTGTAGATAAAATGTTTTACCTGTACTACCCTTACAAAAATAGAAAGCTGTGTCAAAACTATTCCAGGATTTACTTCAGTCAAAAAAATCCTCGATATTTAAAAATTTGATTGCGTATTCACTGATCATAATTATGACATACCAGCAAACTTACAGCCAGTTATAGTACAATTGGCTTTTGTTTTTCGTTGTACTTGGACATTCGCACCTGTAGGCCTATTTAGGCAAATAAATGAACGATGTTTATAGATTCAAGATAGGCCTCAATATTAAATGCGTATAACATAAAGTAAATTGTTTAAGCTATTAATAAAAATATATAAATTCATAAATCTTATATAATTTAACGAAAACAACTCGACACTGTATATTTTAACAACAATATAAGTTTTATAAGTTGTTGGTAACTGCCGCTCACAAGTACCTAAACTATTAGAACCATGGTTGCCGATTCGTTTAAGGCATGAGTACTAAAGCTCAAACTGTCTTTCAGTATAAGCCCTTGTTACTTGGTCTACTTTGAGAGGAAAGTTTATCTTTGTTGTTCACTCCTAAAATAGGTTCTAGAGTCGCCATTACTGTGAAATAACTTTTAAAACATTAATAAATTTAAGATGTTCCACCACATAAATATAACATCAAACACCATTCGAGAACAATTTTTATATATTGTCCAACAGGACAACCAACACTTGGAAACAAAGTTCAAGGCATCCAGAATGTATGATGTAAACGTCAAGCATAACCTATTATCTTCAAAGTAAGGCTAGTTAAAATCCTCGTTCTCGGACAATAATAAATATTTTCCAAAGCCTGGAAGGGGTTAGAGCTTTTTGATCTACTTCCAAAGCTTTTTAACTTTAAAGTTAACTATGCGTTTATAAATTTCTCAGTCTCCTGTCACTAAGGTCGTCTTATATTTTATTGTAGCAGCAGTTTTTTACTAGCAAATTCTTACTATTTACCAATAGAAGATAACCAACTCTATATGAGGCTAATGCTAAAGTTCATCCTGCTGTTTTCAAAGTAATTCTACT
Source organism: Philaenus spumarius (assembly GCA_018207615.1). Classification (NCBI taxonomy): domain Eukaryota; kingdom Metazoa; phylum Arthropoda; class Insecta; order Hemiptera; family Aphrophoridae; genus Philaenus; species Philaenus spumarius. Next base: position 207,133 of record JAGFPH010000072.1, read on the forward strand.
AGAAGAATATAACTTGAGAGTTCGTCTATATTTAGACAAAAAGGACTATATCTGCAACTGAGCCAAGGTTCTCCTACGGTAGAAGAAGTCGTTTAAAATTAAAAAATCGATTTATTAGTGATCCACTTTTAGAAGATAGTATACAGGGACATCTTCTAAAGTAGAAACAAATGCAATTTAATTAATCAGGCTTGAAGTCGATCCACCACCTGGAACACGCGACACACAAACTGTCATGATTCACCTAACTGAGGGACAGCGGTCGTATAACTGGCGAGGGCTGAGGCTGAGCTAAAGGTCACTCGACTGTGACGTCACCATGAGATGACTGTCTACAGTGTCATCCCTTTGTCAGAGGGGTCGTGTCAGATCTGCGTGGGGTGTCATTCGGTCTACGCGTGTGCTGATGGAGCAGTCGCTGAAACAGATCAAACATAGATTACGTTAGTATAAACATTAAAACTGCTAATTAAAGTTAAATTAACATAAATATAACAGCATCATGTTTATACATTAAAAAACAAATTGAAATTCGAATGTTTCAATTTAGTCTTAAATACAAACATAATCTGACTTGACGCTATAATACAAGGGCCAATTAGTAATGAATTATCAAATATCATATTTACAATTCTATGTGAAATTAGGTTTTAAAAATGTAACCAACTAAATCGTGGCTCGTGTATGGTTTTTAAAAATAAAAATATGAAGGATTGAATAGTGCTCAAATACAATGTATTAGTGATCTTTCATTTGATATTACTAACCTTTTTCGTTATCATTTAAAAATTTTTGTGAAACCATTGTAGATGATTTTGAATATTTTCATTGTGCCAAAGAAAAAAGAAAAGGAAAATATCTGTTTAATCTGCCTCATTACGGATTTTAACCAGTTTCGGTCATTCGCCATTAAATTAAATACACGTAAAACAAATGAACAAATTAATGTCTAGGGGCAGACGTTAAGTTGAGTATCTAAACGAACGGACAGAAATATTCTTATAAATTGTTTACAGCAAATATACATTCAAACAACGCTTGAAATATTACTAAACAACAAAGTGTAATTCTTAAATTAAAAATTATAATAATTTTAAATTCCATTTTACTAATAATATTGAATCTTGCCAATTAATAAAACGTTTGTGAAAGTAAAAATGTGTTATTATTTAATAATAATGGAATTTTACCAAGGTCGTTAATATACTTATATATAGTTATAATTAGCCTCAAAATGTATTGATGGTAAAGAATAGTATTATTTTATTACATGAAAACACAACATGGTAGTGTGGATTTACTAATAGTATAAGAGTAAGAATAGCGTAGAGAGAAAATGCTCTTACACAGTCAGTTAAAAGTTGTATTTACCGTAATTTAAAAATTTCTTCTTTTTACTGAACACAAAAATTAAATATAACAGGTTCAAAACCGCTGTACAATTTTGAAATTTGAGATGGTTATAGAGTACCAAAAAAACACTGTTGAAACTTGACATTTCAAACATATATGTTATTTGTAAAAGTTTAAGACCAGGGTATAAAGTAGGCTTAGTATTGTTTCTTACAGCAGTCAAGAACCAAATAAATTCATACAACATTATTAGTTTTGTCTCATAGTTAGTTAAACCTGGTACTAATTAGATTCTAACGATGGAAGAGATTGTCGAGGTAAGAAATGGAAGTAGCCACACAGAGTAGACACCAATGTTTAATCTTTCCTCAGGCAATGAATTACTCTAATTGCAGTAATGTTATGGTGGATGGTCGCAAGACTTAATGGTGTGAAACTGTGTGCTTGAACAATGTAGTGGGGGAGGGTGGGGCTGACCCAATTCCTCCCTGATCCCAGATCCGATGTTATTAAACTTATCGTAGATGATCTGGGATAGTTGTGACTAAAAACGAAACTTTCTAAAGATTACTTTAAAAATATAAATAAACTTTTGTATTAATTCAAAAATATATACGCTGGAATATATTGTTAATTGAAAAGTTTTTAAACGATTTTGAAACAGAAAAACAAATTAAAAATGTATGTAATAACAAATAAACAAACTACAAATGTATGTAGTATCAAATGAACAAATTACAAATGTATGTAGTAACTAAACAACAAACTACAAATGTACCGTATGTAGTAACAAATAAACAAACTATATAAGAGAAGTGAAAGATTGACAGTTTGACATCTTGTTTAGCAGTTTCTCTGTAGAGTGTTTTATCAACATTTTGTTAAATACTTATAAAACTACTTACACAAAATTCGTTAAAATTAGTTTTGAAGCCAAAGAAATATCGAGAATGTCCTTAAGGACGATTGTGGAAATAGCCTCATAACATTATAGAAAAACACATATTTAATTGGAGTACCAAACTTACTACCCAAAACTAAATACAATATATTTTTTGATTCTGATTATTACAAATTTGCGTGTTCGGTAAACTTTTTATCTTTGACAATTTTCATTGTGATACCATTTTAGTTCGGAGAAAATTGTCTGATGGACAAACCACACTAGAACCAAATCTACTCAAGAACGTTTCTTTTTAGAGTGGGTAAGTGAAATTTTATCGTATACGTTATGCTTACAGGCTTTGTGAATTTACAATCAATAGAGTTTATAATTTCGTCTTCTAATTTGTCAATTTGGAAATTTGTAAATTGTTTAAAGAATTTATTTGGAGATTAACGTTTTTAAAATCAAAAACAACATGAAACGTTATACAAAAAGACATATACACCATAGTTTTTGTTACAAATAGAGGAGATTTATATATATTTATTGAAGTTTTCCCTGCAACACTAGAATATTTAACACCAATCTATTTAACTTAAATTTAAATTTATAAAACAATATGGATACTTTACGCATAACCAATTCGCACGGGTAGTGTTCCTCATTCAATTAAACTTTCTTCTATATTTAACACGAAACTTTATTTTAAAATTCTATACTTTATGTAATAAGCAAATTAAGACTTCCCAGAAAGTAACTAAATGTGGCAAAGTGCTTTATTTTTAATTATAAATTTGAAAGGAAAACAATGAATCCTAAAATATACGAATGAAAATATATGAAATGAAATCCTTAAGCATCAAGCGCCATACCAAATATCACCATACGTTAATATTTTTATATATATGTATTTGCATGTGTTTTTTTACATGTATTTTTAGTATGTAGTAGTCTAGTATAATACCTAGTGTATGTTGGTATAAATGTATGTAATTATATTCGTTATAATTAAAAGATATTTCTCAGTCTGAACAAACAGTGTACGACTAAAGCTATTCTGCTAAAATTTAAATTAAGCAATTAGCTTAAATTATCGGCCGCCGCTAATAGGGTTGGAATATTCAATTAACTGCTTTACATATTTAGTTAAATGAGCTATTGCAATTGAAATTATTAGAAATATAATGCAGATAATGATTTTCAGTGAATAGGTTTAATAAAAATATTGGATTTATTATATTTTACACAAATTATGATGTACAATCAACTAGGTTGATTTTAATAACAAAATATTCGGAAATGTACTTTTAATTAATTTATTCTTATATGACTAAACGTTTTATTTTAAAATATTTTCTCGTAATCGGCTCCAATGATTTCCTCTAGATTTGGTATACTGATTTGGGTTTTACGCAAGGTTCCGTTGGGCTTGATAAACATTTTTGGAAAATAAATGTTCTGCAATTTTTTTAGAAATTATATATTTGTAAGTATTTTTTCGTAAGGATTTTCTCAAAGGATTTCCTGGAGATTTGGTATATAATAATTAAATAAGATTTAAAAACAATATGCTGAAAAGCTTAGGATCGAACTCGTAACCATTAGGTTCAAATCACATACTTTCCCGGTGAGCCAGTCTATAAAGTTTACATGCAGAGTATACAATAAGTTCGCAAACAAAATACATGTGTTTTCTTTTAGTATAATATAATGGTTACACAAACTCATATTTAGTAATCGCACTAAACACAGTTGCAAATTAAAAAGACATAATTTTTTTATTTAGCAGTTTTAAAAAATTAGCATGATTAAAAACTTTTTACAAATAAGCTAAATATCTATATTATTAAAAGATTTTTGTCGAAAACCTATTTCCAATCTTCCAGCCTCTCATAATGGACCGGTTTTGTTTTAATGGAAGTCTTTTTACCTCTAGATATGTCATCAAGCATTGACATTTTTTTGGAGTAGTCGGGGGCCATACAAATTTCAATTTTATTATATTTTTTCGGGTTTTTAGATTTATTTTAAAAACTAAAAAAGGTACGAGGTTGTTTGATATCTCAATCGAAAGAGCTAAACATTTAGAACATTTACGCCGCTTGCAGTAACCTTTATCTCTTACAGTTTTCCAGTAATATAAATTAAAAATTTTGAAAATTGTATGACAATGTTCAAACCAACATATTTTAAGAACTATCAGTGCTAAGTTGATGTAGTAAGCGAGGAAAATATTTAAAATTAAATTTTCTATCTAGTGGTGTAGTTTGTTTCTACGTTTGCGTTTGCGGGCCACCAAAAAATCTATTTCCGTTGTGTATTGCGCCGCCGTCACCACTACTGGTCATGTTCAGAGTGTTCTTTGGGGGCGTGGCTTCAGTTACGTTGTGAATTGGCAGGCTTGAACTGGAATTGTGTAACGGCCGTTATTCTACATGATAAAGTCGCCTAAAATAAAAATTACACTTAGTTATCCTTTGACCCCCAGAAACGACAAAAAAATAATTTTCTTCTTAGTTAAAATATTAAATATTTTGTCTTTTGTATATTTTTTTGTTAAGTAACGGTTTTCAAGATAATCTATTTTGAAAATGCATACAGAATGATCATGCCAAATATGAACTCAATATTTTATCTACTTCTGAAGTTACAGTGAGATTTTGTAAAAAAAATTAGAATTGCGACAGAACTAAGGCGAATTTGAAAAAATGACCGAACAGTTTCAAGTATACAATACGATCCTGTATAGCCCAATAAGTTTTTTTTTGCCCTGTATATAATTTAAAATAAAATACAAAAGTTAATTACTTTAATAAAACACTTTAACATATAAAATAACTTAAACTTGATCACTCTCTTTATCTCTTATTTTGTACGCCATATTAAATCTATTTTGGCAAATTAATTAGAAAGTTGAAGATTTAGCACAATTTTACTGGTATTACAATGTGCGACTGTTGGACTGCAGGCTTGTGTTACCACCTTGACTTAGTGATTTATTTAAGTCTTACTACACACAATAAAGTTACTTTTATAATTATTTACTAACCTATAACTTTTTTAACCATGGCATATTGATTATTATATTTAATAAACTATATACAACCAAAGTTAAATAGTCCTACCAATTCATAAGAGATAGTTTTAACAATTAAAAAAAAACTTTAATTTCAAGTTATTCTTTTATGGGGAAGATTATTAGGCACAAATAAACTTAGTAAAAAGATAGAAGCAATAGACAGACAACATATAGCTAAGACATTTTTTATGTGCAAGTTTTAAAAAAACATATTCTGCTTATTTACGTATATAACTTAAATTTAAAACTTTAATTTTCACAATTTGATTACTTATACTTATTCCTGTAAGGCAATATGTTTAACTGGACCCAAGTAGCCTATGTAAAATGCCTTCGATATGTTTAAAATAAAATACATTTTTCTTTTAAGTCATAATGTTGTCTTCCACAATCAATAAAGTGCTACAGATATCTGACGCCCGAACAATTTACGGTTAATTTTGATAAGATAAAAAATATAAAAAATCAACACTCCAACTGTTTATTCCAAGTTAGATGTTGTAGGTTATAAAGTTTACCGAGGATTTCATTGTTTTCTGATCCGTAAACATATGATTTTATAACTCAATTTGTGTTGACAAAAGCTCTTCAGCACAAATAAAGGTTGGAAAAACTAATTAAAAAGGGTTCATAAAGAGTGAAATACTGTGCATAAAAACACAGTCTTTGTTTAAGTTTTGTTCGGTAATAGCGCCTCAGTTTTGTTGAACGTTTGTTTTAGAGCCTCAGGATAGAGAACATTTCATTTTATACAGTCGATGCCAGGAGAGATATAGGCCTACTTTGTTTCATGACTGAACTCATCTCTACGGTATGCATAGTGCGTTAAATGGAGAAATTACACTTTTTTGACTTTATCATATAAAATATATCCGTTATGTCAAATAAAATGTTGTATTTAGTATAACTAAAGTAACAAAAGTTAATTTTTGTTTGATAATCAATTAGTTTAACACAAATTTGTAAACATTAGCTGGATTTGTTAAGGGATTGTTCACATCTGCTAGCCAATCAAATTTACATTTATTTACATTCATTAGCATTTAAATAAATATATGTTCAGCTTTTGCCAACATATTATATTAGTTCAAAGCACAGAAAAAAAATACAGTTCTTTAAAACCATGCATAGTACAGATCGAGGACTTTTAGCTGTGTGCACGACCAGGCACCTACTACACGTGCATAAAACATAGATTGAATGTTGGTCGGGTAGCGTTAACCGGTTATTGTGCCCGGTGAGTCACCCAATGTTTGTAGAACATCCACCCCCCGTCCAGTACGGGTAACTAATTCCCGCAAGCACAGCTAAAGTCCTCGATCTGTAAAGAACTACATTTTAAGAGGGTAGCTCGGATTTCTTTATATTTAAAATATTTTAATATGGTGGTGGTTATAGCACATTTTTAGTAGACGAATAGTTAAATAAGGAGATAGATGAGAGACAGAGAGAGACTGATTGATTTTTATTAAGACATTTATTTAGGGGTAAGTTACGTCTTCTCTTCCACTTATACCAAAAATTAATGTAATTATAAAAACAAAAGATAGATAATAAAGAAAAATTAGAACGTCCATAAAATACGGAATTTTAAAATACAGAAATAATCTTATGTAATACAAAATATAAAAACATCCTTTAAACAAATTCGAATTCAAACAATATTAAATAAATTTTATTTGTTTAAAAAAAATTGTATTCAAATTAAATAAAATCCTACTTTTAAGGCTTGGCTCGCTACATTCAAAACGGCGAAATATGGTACCAATTTCAATGTTAAATAAATAAAACATACCTTCACTATTAAGCATATTTGTGTGATATTTTTGTGAAAAAACGAAAGCTGTATTTTTTCTTTAAAGTAAAATACTAGATTGTTGGTGTTGATTGCTAAGGTTTTTTGCAATATCTCTTTTTGGAACTGAGTAAAACATTAATAAAGTTTACTATTTTTTACTATTTATATCATACGTTTATAAAAACAATAAAACGGTTTTTGAAAATATATTCAGCAATCAAAATCCGCATATGACAATACTTCAAAATGAAACCAAATTTTTAAATTTATTCCACGAATTAACGGAAAAAATTACTTAATCTTATGGGAATCAGATTCAATATGGCGGACAGCTTAGCGCCCCCTTAAGCGTTTAAAAGATGGATAGAGAGACATAGAAAGGAAGCCGAAACCATAGGGACCTTACTTAGTAAGGTAACGGTCGACGACTGTTCTAGGCCTTGGGACAAATAATTCGCAGTGTAGCCAAAAATAGTAAAGTTCTCTTGGGCGTCTTGGTGAGGATTGGATTTGTGGGGCGGAGAATATTATAGGTTTAGATATCACCCAATCCCCCTTGAGATTTGAGTTAGTGTCGGTGGTGAACCATATCGGCACTCTTCTGTGACATTACTGATGATTTAGTACGGAATACCGGGCAACCTGGATGCGTCACGCCAAGCCCCCGGCGAAACGTAAAAGGAAGCTGAAACAGTAGCCACCTTACTTGCCCGAATAACTATTCTGTGACTATTCTAGGCTTCTGGGCAAGTTCTTCTCAGTGTAGCCGAAAATGGTATTATTGAGATTATGTTCTCCAGGCCTACTCGGGTACTTCGGTATCTGGGTGTTGCACATGTTGAGGATTGGCTTCGTGGGGGCAAAGGATGGGCTTGTTTGGATAGTCCCCTTAGAAATGTTGTGAGTGTCAGCGGTGAACCTCATGGTATAGTTACGCCGGCAATCTTAGTGGCTTGTCACAGCTCAAAATCAGGTCCAATTAGTGATGAACTCTCTTATATGTTCTATATTAGTAAATTAAATTTATACTTATCATTACTTATAGAGTATGAAAAATTACAGAAAATAATTATATACTGTCTTAAATTATATCAAATTTTAAGTACACGTGAAGTTTTGTAAAAATAGTTACTGTGTCCTATGTAACAAAGATAGAATTTTAAAAATTAATTAATGAAATATAATTAAACTCAATGTGTATATAACTTAAGTAGGAACTAAATGCAGTGTATATATGCATGCGTGCTTGTGTGGGGGAGAGAGAAAGAGAAATATACACCACAGAATTTATTTATTTTGAATAGTAAATGACATTTATACGTCTTTAAAAGTATTTTTCACTTCTTCTCAAATTACAAAAAGACAAAAAGAATAACTAATGGGAGGAAGAACACACAGACAAATAAATAATATTTTCATCACTCCGTACCGAAAGTAGCTACTTTCGATGTCAGCTGGTAGCAACGAAAACGATCGTTTCCCAAGCTCTAATTTAGAGCAAGGGAAAAACGATCAGCTGATTTTCCCTTGCTCTAAATTTGTTTTCCCTTGCTCTCAATTAGTTTTCCATTTGCCCGCTACGCGCTCTGACGTCGCTTTGCCGTTTATTCTTACAATTTATATCAGCTGTTCTTATTGTTCAACAATGTAATCCGAAAACAGGAATAGGTATAAATGAGTTTTGCTGTGTTGTTATTATAAAAAAATGTTAATTGAGAAATATAATAGTTTGCATTTTACTGAGGTTTCTTCTTCAGCATTGTGTGTATTTTTGCGTCGTGATGAAAAGTACCGTTCATAACTTGTACCGAAAGTGATTTTCCGGCACTTGCTCCAATTATTCCCGTACTCGGCTTCGCCTCGTACGTGAAACTTGGGCGCGCACCGGAAAGTGCCACTTTCGGTACTAGTAATGAAATATACTATTTCTAGAATCAGAGAGACCGACTGACAGATTTAGGATTTAAGAATTTTTATTCTAAGCAAACGCTAGAACTATCAGGTTCTCCGGTCCACTTAACACAGGCATTATTACAAACAATATAAATATAAACAATAAATATCAAGTAAATATGAACATAAAAATGTACATAATTGTTTAAAACAATTATTGTAGAATAAAGAAACACAAAGAGACAGGCTGAGATTAAAACTACATTTTACATACATTTGAAAAAAATAGCCCTGATTGAAGAAAATGTTATTTAGGTCCGACTTTTCTTTGACTTACTAATTTATGCACATAGTTTACTTCCATCTGGCAATAGCGTAAGGTTTACAAAATAATAAATATTTACATTTTACAAAACTATTTTTCTCCTTAGGTAAATGTCTTCCTAAAGTAAAGCGTACTACTAATAATTTTAATTGGCTGTTTCAGAGAAGCAAAAGTATTTTAAAAAGGTTTGACATTTACAAAGACAGTATAACGAATTTTAAACATTTTGCTATATTGAGATAACCTCATACTGTAGTGTAACCCGACATCAACCAGAATCAAATTTGTGTCCGTTATAAAACCTAATTAAATCTTCTTTGTCCTACCCAAAGCCGTTTAAAACACGGCGAATAAGATTTCCTGTGTTAGCTTTTTATTCTGTTCCTTTTATTCTCTCTACACTTTTCGTTAATTTCCTGCTTCCATTTTTATCTTATTTTTTTAGTATTCTGTCTAAGAATATAAACTATGTTATCATTTCTTTTTGAGTAATAGAACATTTTCCTTAGTTCTTAATATTGAAATAGAACTTAGCTGGCGTACCTTCACCGAAAATTAATAACCTGACAAAAATAAATGTAATATTATTAATTATTGGTTAATGTGATCGTAACTCATTTACAAAGTGTATAATAATATTAAAAAAAAATATATATTTTTTTTTATCCTAAATGTACGTTGTTGTTCTGACTTCTAGGAACATTTTTGCCAAATTTGAAGAAAATCAACAACATGGTTGGTCCCAACCGCGTACAGACTGAGAGACGAATCCGAACTGTCTTGAAACAGGACCTCGGTGAAACAAATCAACAAACTAAAGATAGAAATAGAGCGAGAACATGCGACAGTTTTGATTGTCACTATTGATAAGCCACAACTGCCTATTTATCTCTTAAATCTACACAGATAGCACACGCTTCTTCTGCTTCCCTAACAATCAGTTTGCCTAGACCACTGTCGATTGTTTTTATTAAAGTGCTCGAAAAATTATGATTTGACTAATTGTATACTTTTGTTGCTTTTATTGTACATTATTTGTGGCTGAAGTGTGTTTCATATAATAAAATAAATGTTTTTATGAAAGAATATTTCTTGTCCATGTCAAATATATATATGTGATGTACAAACACTTTAAAGTGAGTGGGCCTTTATTCAAACAACTTTATTCTTGTTTGATTACTAATTATTACTTTACTTTATGTGCGCACTTTAGTTTGAATACGAATCAAATGAGTTAAAAATGTATGGTTAAAATTAAAGTGTTGTCACAATGAGGAAATCGAATTAAGGCAAGTAGTGCGCTACATTAAAACATATTATTTAGTCAAATCACTAAATATAAACATAAGATATCACAATTTTAATACTACTCAATAAAAAAATAAAAATATTCAATACATTTGAAAAACCCCTTGAATTTATGAAATCTTTCATAATTAATTTAATTAAACAAAAAGTGTATTAAGTTTAGGCATTTAAAATCGATGTTACAATGTTGACAAATCTAAGTTTATAATCGATACTACCGTAAGTTGAACCATTTCATATTTTAAAATTGAACTTTATACTAACTTATCACAAATATATTCAAACGTTGTATGAAATTGTGTATGTTAATTAATATCTAACCTAAACTAACTTTATGACTCTTTTTGAGTCGTATATAAATTTATTTACGTCATGCTAACTTGTTATAAATGTAATATCATATACTGTAAAATCACATTATTTGAATTGAAACAGTACTAATAAACTATTTTAAAAACAATAAAAACCTGCACATATTATAGTGTATTGATTTGTCCTTATGGCCATGTATGTTTGGTAAAAATACCTAAAAAAACGGGCACTTCATGTTAACCATAAGAAACTACTGATAAAATATATATTTATCGAGTTTTATGATGTCCTATTGCAAAATGGAGTTTTATTTCTTAAACTAGTAAGATCCCGCGAAAAATTACGTGCAAATTAATTTGATACGAATGATAAAAATTATAACTTAACTTCAAAATATTAAGTTTATGAGAATGGCACTATGTATATTTTATTTGTTTTGAGGTCAGAATTCGATGAAAATGTATATTAAAAAAGTTTTGTTTATTCCGTTCTTCAGAAGAAACTACTTAGGCCTAAAAACAACAAACTTAATTTAACTTGGTATAAGCAGTTAGGGATTTTGAACATGGTAAATGTACATACCCTACGATTAAATATTTTACTTAAATATCCGAAATAAATTTTGGTATTTATTCATACAAAAATCATACATTGTAATCCTGCTTAAATCAATGACTTTAACATTAAATATTTTAAATACAGTAATGTGAACAAAATTATAGTACTATTCACGTTAAAATTCACTTAAGTTTTCATCGATAGTAAGCTTAAGCTCATACTTTTATTTTATTAAAATATAATTATTCAGACCGAAAGCCTAAGATAGTGTTAATTTAAAATATAGTTTTATGTTTGTACCCCTAACTGTTTTTTAGGGTGTTAAGATTGGAGTAAACAAAAATGATTTTAAAATGCATACATTTTCAACAATTTCTAACCTGAAAGCAGAACACAGGCATATAGCATATTATAGCTTACGTTAGTTGTATTACTTATATACAAAAGAAACAACCAACCAGCCACTTTACGAAGATTGTTTTGAATTAACTTGTAAACTTGTAAACATAAACACAAATTAAAATCTAGGCCAGGTATTGTTAAAGTATTACAAATGATGAGCGAAATCAGCTGTTAAATTGGGTGTCTTCTTAAGAGCTGCTCAATAACGTAACATATTTATATCCTATCTTTAAAATTATAATGATTCTATACAACCATGCACTATATTCTTGTGTTAATAATGAACTTGTGCGTAAACGTACAATCGCTTTTATAAGAGTTCATGTCCCTTCAACGAATGAAGTTAATGTTTGTTTAGTTAACCTAAAATTAATTATGTTGTGTTATGAGTGGTGACTGTTGTTATCAGCAGTTTTACCTGTAGGTGTGAATAATTTAATGATTTGGAAATAAATATGAAAATGGCTATACGTCTGCCTATGTAAATCCTAGTTAAAAATTGTAAACCCATTTTTAACTTTGATTTATTTGGTTGTTACATAGTCCTGAAATTAATTATTCCATATATCACTAGAGATTTTTAGCTACATAAAATTATAATTATATTTTATTTTTTGTTGTTTTATGATTTTCAATAATTATTTGTTATTTGATTGGACTGACTAATTTTTTTTAATGATTGTGTGTAACTATGTTCAACTTTGTTATTTTTGTGATATATTTGAGTTGTATTTAATTTATTCTTTCAACGACCCAATGGACATAGAAGTATACGTGACATGTGTGAGTTTCATAATGTAATATGTGTTTCTATTAAATTGTTCAGAGCATGAAAATGCGTTGAGCAGTAAAACAGCTGTAACACATTGTAACGAGGACGAGGATACATTAATGACGATAAGAAATCGTACTTTTAATATAAATAGACATTTAAGCTCCTGGCTAATAGTTTGTGCTTACTGATATATGGTTCTCAATAATCCACGTTGATATTCTTTATGAGTTACACTTCTAAATGTTTTTACTCACAAAATTTAACTTAATACTTAACTCAAAAAGTATTTTATTAGTTGACGGTTTAAAAATGCGGTTAAAATATTCAAGCTTAAAAGCTACATTCGTGTTGGAGCGAGATGGAAAATAAACCATTTTGTACCATTTATGTATAACACTAATAAAGCCTCAGTAAGATCAACTGTCACACCATAATCCTTTTAAATTATTACTTAACTTAATTTCACTTGGGGTAGCCTGTATAATTAATTTATTCCCATTGTATACCTAACCTAACCTTTTAGTATTTCTCGCTTGGCGTATGCAAATAATACAGTAGTATTTACTACCTAACTGAACCTTTGAACTGTAGAACCCTTAACATATCCTAGCCTTGTCTCCAACCTTTGTCCTTCTGAAGGTAGGTTAGGGAAGATATTGGTTAAAGGTCAGGCTTCGTAATGGACCTTGTACTTGTTTATATCATTGTGTGTTATCAATGTAAATCTAGAAGTAAATGTGTGAATTATTAATTTAAATCATTATCAGACACCTTAACACTACTAACATATTTTTTCCCCATTTCAGCATAGAAGAAGATTTATAAATAATAATTTATTCAACTAAATTTATAAATACTAATTAATCTCTAACAAACGCACCTTTTCAATATGAATAGTATGAAAGAAAAAATGGATAAAAAATGCACAATGATTTGGAAAAACCTTACATTCTTGGTATTTGTTATGTTGAACCGTCAGAAAAAAAGGCACAGAATTTTAGTTCTGTAGTAGGAATTAAAGGGATACAATAGAAACTTGTAGAAATTTCTAATCTATAGTAAATTTGAAAAATATAAAATAAATGTAGCTTAAAAAATAAAAAAACAACCGTTTTTTACAGTCATTCAATGATGTACGTTTAGCTCTAAGTAATGATATTTGAAAAGTGTAAGTATTAAACTACATTACATTGTGTAGCATTATAAAAATAACAAAAAAGGAAGAAAATTCTTTACCATACAGTGTTCTTGATATAAAATTTCAAAATGGTAATTTTCAAACTATAGATATCAAGTTTAAGTCACCTAAGTAGTATAATTCAAAATATATTAGCATTAATTTAATAAATTTACTAGCATTTTCTAAATTTAACACATTTTTTAGTTAGGTATCTAGCCAAAGCTTGAATGGTTGGTTAACGTTTTCAGTAAAAGTTTGGCTTGATTTGTTACTAAACAAACTCAAAGCAACCAATTGACCGCCACTCATATTTAAAGTAATGTATTTGTCCACTATATTAATTTGAAATATTTTCTATACAATAATATAATTGAGGAAGATATAATCTTATCTGCTTTTCCATTTGGAGATTCCAAACATTAATTTCTTAATAAACCGCGTTTAGCCATCTTGTATAACAACATTTAGACACAGCAATTGACTAACCGCGATTGCATTACTTACCACGCTGTATAGCAAACACTTTGATGACATATGTGTGTACTTTTACATTCCTTTATAACTCACATAAGTACTTTTACAACTTTCAGAGTTCAATTGCACAACACACATACGTTGGTAATTCACTTACAACATAGATGATATCTGGATTTCGTAACAGTTGTGTTGTCTGTTATTTATGTGGACTGTTGTATGTTTATTAACTGCCCCTAGGCACGCCACCATGCAGTAATAACGCAACGTTGCGCGTTCAGCCTATACTTTCTGTATTTGTATTTTTAATGCGACGTTCTGTAATTATTTGTGTACGTTTAAAATTATATACTTTATTAACATGTCGCGTGTAGCGTAATTTCCTTTCGTTTAAAGCGAATGCATGTTTTTATTACTGTTTGCTTTCACTTCTGTATGGGTTGTTTGTTACGAAACTGTAGGTATATTCTGAGAATCGTCACTAAAAAATGGCTCAACTTAATTTTATATTTAACATTAGTATTTTGTATTTGTAAAATAATTGCGTACATAAACTCTTCTTATAAAAAATGTCTTTTACATAATCCAAAGATATAATTTCAGTGATAGTGTGCACTTTTGGCTGTCTCAGAATGTTTACGGGAACCTGAAATACACGTTTTGAAGCTCATGATTTCTACTTTCAAAATCCGTTTGAAAAATGTTAAGCGACCGTAACAGTTCCTGTATATACATTTTTCAAAATAACACTTTAAATTATTGTTTTATCAGTTACTGTGCAAAACCAATCTATCCGACAGGGCCCACTTTGTGCTTTGGTTGTCTACATACCATTATACACAATTCTGAAGGTTAACAACAACACTTTTCCGTCGTTTTCAGATTTATTCAGTCAAAATGCACCAATCAATACTTGCAAATCCTCATTTTAAAGGGGTTTTAATTTACTACAACTTTTCCATTGAAAGTATAACATTTCATCTAGTGACACAAAATATAATCAAAACCCCCAAAAAGTTCAATTGTGCACGGTTTTTGTTGTTTCATTAATTTTACAATAAAAAAAACTATTATTTCTGAAGGTGGTATCTCATTTATATAGGCAAGTCATAACGCAATCGGTTTACTGTTACATTTTGTAGCATAACAAAATATCTATTGGCTGGTTTAAATATATGCCACGCATATCATAAAAGGATAATTTTCCAGAGAAAAAATGGTTACCCCTTGGAACAGCAGTGTGAAGTTTTTCTAGAATAATGTTTAGTTCCAAGTATTGTGTAATATTTACTTACTTTTTAAAGATAGTCCCTGTGTTTAAAAAACTTTAACCTGGCTTTATAGTTTTATTAAAATGATTTATAAAATTTTATTTGAATTACGTTTGTACACATAATAGATGCATTTTTGGAAAGTTACAAGTGGGAAACTTTTTAATAATCAGATTTTTCTAATAAAACAATGTTGAATGGAATGTTTAGTTGAATTTAAATTGCACATTATATCTTACAGTTTCTAAATATATTACAAAGAATATAAATGACGTAAAACCTCAAACATTAAATTACCATTCTATATGGTATAATATAATAACCTTTGTTATGGTTTTTTATTTACTATCGATTGACACAATCCTCAAGATAAAGTTAAAATTAACATTATTTCTATCCATAGAATAAAATCCACCATGTCAAGTTAAAAATGCTGACGTATTACGTAAGTTATTGAGAGTCAATTTTACTTTATCAAAGGTTTTACTTTATTTGATAATAGAAACATCTAAAAATGTTATTTATGCTTTGGGATAATGTGTGGAAAAAGGTAATTCTTAATATTTTCGCCCTTAACTTGTAGAACAAATAAATGTTGGAGAGAAGAACGTACGGCCTAATTTACAGTAGTAGCTAAATTAAAGCTTCCACCCGTTACATACCAGTGCGCGATTTTACTATTCTAGCTATCTTACCTCTCTACATTTTTGTCTCCTTGAAAAAGTGAATGAATATGTATTTTGCCTGAAAAGTATAAAAATAAAAATAAATATATTTTAATAAAAATGGCATTAATTTATATTATAAAAATAATTTATTTTGAGTACTAATAAAAGAAGTATTCCAATAAAAACAAAGTTAAATAAAATATAGCATTAGTTTTAGTTATTTAAAATAATTAAATCGGAAAATATACAATAATGAAAGTTCTATTTTATTTATTTTTGTCGAATTTACTTTTAAAAACTGGAGTAGTGCAAGTCAGCTCCTACGTTTTGTCCTGTTCATTCTAAAAGAAGTGAGTAAAATAACAACAGAAAAACTAACGTCTCGCGGGTTGGGGGAGAGGTACAGATCCTGTTATGAAATAACAACCACTTTTACAATTTTTTTCCAAAAATTGGGATTTGTTTGCTTTTTGTGTGAAGTTTATAAGCAACTCTAACACCAACAGGTTTTAGTTTCAAAAATAGAAGGGGGAATAGGTTTGTATTTAGGGGTGAATCTTGAAAACTACTTATCACACAACAAAATATAAATAAAGTTCGTTCTAACATATAACATTTGATTACCATAGTAATCATTTTGATTTAGATATCATTGTGGTATTATTTTAGTTTTATACAGAATTTGATACGTCACTTGAAAATTACTCGTCAATTCGTTATTAGCGTTTCTTAAACAAATATCGGTTTTCTTGTCTTCTGTTTAATGAACTGAAAGTGAAAATTTTTAAACTGAAAATGTCAACAGGAGAATGGTGTAGTTTATATTATTCTTATGTTGAATCAATTCTATAGTGTGTAGGTGAGTCAGATGCTTAAACAATAAACTTTATTAGGGATATTAACACAATTCTAACAGTACCAGTTTGTTATTAGTTCGTGCCTAAAGATGTAATATAGTATAAACTCTTTAATTTCTAGATAGCTACAGTTTGTTGTCATGATTGAAGGGTAAATCATCGTTGTAACGTTTTTCAACAGAGATCTTTAACTCTCCATTTTCATCCATTTTACTAATGAACGTATAACTCGTCGGCGTCGGTGAAAAAGATAACAAAGTCATATTATTTCTCTGAACCGTACGTTGCTTGGCACGCTATCTGGGAGTGAAATTTTAATTTAAAAACATCATTTACAATTTCATTCAACTCATATCTGATGTAATCCGTGTAAATATTTCAAATGTAAGATAGGATTTAGTTAATTATCTGAATACAGTAACAGGATTCGTTATAGTATACTAAAAAACAAATATTACATTTCTCTCTGTAATCGTAACCAAATCAAACTGTCTCTATCTAATATGATTAGAATTATTGTTTGATTTAGAAAAAAAACTATCGAAATAAATATTATATTCATATGCATCACATAATTATTGTCTTCGTTATTTTACCATCAAATATTCTTGATTTTACTGTAATCTAACCGGATTTTAGTATTTTTTCTCGAATTTAGCTTTTCAGCACTGTACACTTTCAGTAATCAAATTTAAATTTCCGTAATAAGATTTGATTACAGTTACTTCAAAACTAAACGGGATTATCTACAGAAAATTTATATATACGTGTTAAAACAATTTAACAAAATCAAATTCAATTGTACTTCACTATAAGTGGAAGAGATGGTTTCTTTAAGCGTTTCCGCCCAGGGTAGCATAGGCTACCTTCATCGCGTTGTTGTGTCTAAATATAGGGTGAAAAGTGAAACAGTTTTCTGAAAACGCGTCTCGTTTAAAGTACTTTTGAAGCTATTAATAATAATCAAAACACTAAGCATAATAAATATCTACGATCAAATTTACCTTTTTATTAATGGTGGGCTTCAAAACCAACCATTCATTTTAACGATCAAACAACTGCTAAAGATGCATTATAAGAAAATGAATGGAAGAAATATCTGCAGAAAAAACAATTAAAGATATCCGAGACAGCGTGGTTTTATCTATTGTGATTGTTTTAAATAACAGTTTTAACTAACAGTAGCGACATTCACCGAGGAGATTTAATGCGCCATTTAATTATTATATTTTCCAGAGTCCAGCAACGTAGTCAACATTCATCATATTTATTAGTATTAAGTGTTTAAGGATATTAATTGAATTTATTTTATTAATGAGTTTCACTATATTAATTTTAAAAACCCGTAAGCAGAAATGCCTCATTACTATAGCCGAATTTTCTTATCAGGAAATAACTAGTATTAAATACTGGGAGTTTCCTATGAATTTTGTTAATTGTTCCGGAAACTGTTCCAAAAAACACCTTTGCACAGGAGTATAGTAAATTTAATTATCTTTCGAATGATATAACTCACAAATCTTGTACTTAGGCTTATGAAAGGTATAAATGGTGCTTACCTTACATGCATAATGAAAAACCATTTATCAGGGCTTTCTATAGAGTTTGTTACGTAACCTGTACCTAAAATACCTTTGAACAGGATTATAGTAAATTTAATTGCCTTTCGAATGATATAGTTCACAAATTGTGTTGTAGCTTATGAGTGGGAGAAATTGCGCAATTACCTTAAATTGATAATGAAAAAAATCATTTATCTAGAGCTTCCTATCAATTTTGTTCCTTGTTCCGGGGACTTTACCTAAAGTACCTTTGAACAAGATTTTAGTAATTTTAATTGCCTTTCGAAAAATATAGCTCTAAAATTGTACTTGGGCTTATGAGTGGGAGAAATTGCGCAATTACCTTACATTGATAATGAAAAATCATTTATCGGGAGCTTCATATCAATTTTGCTCCTTGTGCCAGATACTGTACCTGAAATACATTTGCACTGGATTGTAGTAAATTTATATACCTTTCGATCGATATAACCCAAAAATTGCAAACGGGCTTAAGAGTGGGAGAAATAATGAAATTTCCTCGCTCAAACTTTGCCATTTTAGTTTGAATCAAAAAGGCCGCCATTTTGTGACAAATCGAAAAATAAAAAATCGGTGTTTGGGAAATCCTACAAGGACAATTCTAATAAAAGTTCAGCTTTTTTGAAGCATATTTACTACCATTGTATCAAACTGGGAAAAACCCATATACTTATATACCCTTAAATCCCTACCCCAAAACGATTAATCGATATAACTCCGCTATTTTGAATCAGATCGAAAAACAAAAAAAGTGTATCTGAAGCATTTATCATTCCGGGAATAATACATATACATAAATTAATGTATTTAGGTTATCGTCTCCACTGAAACGGATAAAAACGAAGTTTTACCCTCCTCCGACGAACCGTTTTGAAGTTGGATCGAGTGTATAGCTCTTATTTTCTTCAAAAATTCGGCTAATAATTAGTTGTGTATTTTATAACGGTTTTACTAAAACAAAAATGTTTTAAAATCGAGATTAACTTTATAGGAGTTCTTAGAATATATACATTGGTTAGCAATGATAAAACATTTTTGAATTTCATCATATATTTAAAGTAAATAATTCGAACCATTTTTGACATATATATATAATATATATAATTTAAACTGTTAAGTATAATTACCTGAAAACTTACTGAATATATTACTAATAAAATATATTGTAATGGTTCTAAATGGTTTGGCCTCTAGTTGGTGGAAAAAATACTATAATTTAAAATAAAGTTATAATAATTTATAAATGCCTATAAATATATACATATATAATATTTGCTGTTTAAACCTGCAATAAATATACAGCTGTTTGAAAAATAAGTGTTTGGTAAAATATTATTATTACCATAATATTTCCATTGATACCTAATTAATTGTATACTTTGAAACAATAATTATTTGAGTTTCTATTTTGAAGGTTAGGTTTAAAGCCAAGCTGTTTATTAACATTTTATAATGGTTAATGGACAATAAACAAATAATATCTAAATGATTTGATACAAGTCATTTAATATTATTAACTAGAAAATGATTAATTTTACAACTTAAAAAAAAAATTAAAGCATATTTTCGTTTAGCGTTAGTAAGGTTGTTGTCTCTAGTAAACCTACTAAAAATGATGTTTAAGATGTCGATGAGCACAAAATAATTAATTAACTTGCTTTTAAATATATACTTGTAAGTTAAAGAAGAAGTGTATGTTATGTTTAACACGCAAAACGGCTGTGACTGATGGTTTATAATAAATGATTGGCAAATATATTGTATCAACTAGAAAAACAAGACAAGCAAACAAAACAAGTCAAGTGGAAAGTTTGTATTTTATTACACAAGTTCTGATAGCCAAGGGGATTGAGTTGCGTAGCTTGTATCTTCGTACGTTATTTTATTTGTTATATCATAGAGCTCAATGCCGGATTTTAATGGTTTGTGTAAAGTTTTATTTAATTGAGTTAGGATTTCTAACATAACCAAAAACAAAAGTACGGACTCTGATCCTTGAATATTTTATTGTTAAATAAAAGTGCTTTAATATATATAGTTGGGAGAGGCGAGGGTGTTTTGGATACATGTTTAACAAATCTAAACTTGGCAGTGTTACATCATTTTAAAGGTATTGCAAACGATACAATTTTGAGTAAGAGGTTTTACTTACTTGAAAACGTTTCAAGATGGCTGCCCAAAACGTTTAAAATATTGGTTAGTGTATTTTGATGTATCTTCAGTAGATGATTTAATCTTTTACACAATTTGTAATTTTTTTTTCAAGTTTCTAAAATTTAAACATTTGAGGTTTCTTAAAAAATATTTTTTAATCCGATAATGCCAATTAATTAGAAATGGAAGCCAAGAGGGATATCAAACCAAAGTCTTTTCAAAGTTGAACATTATTTAAATTTGGTATATCTCCAACAATTTGAAAGTTAGGCCAAAAAAAACTTGCTGTACAATTTTCTATGACCCGTTTTTGTAATCAAAATGGAAAATATATAAGATCTGGATTCATAAACATGGTTTTTATATGTGTATTGTTAATGTGGTAAAATTATTGAAGATTGTTTTAGCATTTGGTTCGCAGCCTTCACCACTTCAATTTAAACGTTAAAATAAAATCTATAGTTTTTTATTAGGTATGGTTTTAATAAACCTTATTATTGGGTAACTTATGCAATAAGTTGAAACAACAATTCTACTCATGATTAAACAATAAGTAAAAGCTTAATAGCAACATTTTTAAGAATGTGATTCAATAAAGTTAAATTTACGTGTAAAATAATTTTAAAAATACACATTTAAGTATATATTTTTAAACTCTGAAAGTGTTTCTTCTGTTGATAAAAATTTACAGATTTTCGTATTTTTGTTAATATTGAGTAACTCCGTAACAGTAAAACTTAAATGTTCGTTATTATTCTAAATAATAAATTTAATCACAGCATTAGTCTCTCAGATTATTTTATTGACCATTTAAAAAAGTATTTATAGTCCTGATTTTGTATATTTAATTTTGCTGTTTTATTTTATTAAATAAAATAGTTTTAATAATTAAACGTTCTGAATTACTTTGTGTCGCCATTTTGATTAGAGTCATCCAATAAATATTGTGTGAGCACCACTAGTGTCACAAGATACAGGATCCCTTTTAATCATACTGTGTAGGCCTACCCCTGAAGTTTACCATTTAAGTAAGAAGGGCAAATTACAAATTATTATACAAAATTTCAGGTGAACGGATTAACCGCCCTAAAACACGTTGGCATATTTAACTACATGCTCAAGCTAATTCGGGGTTAATACTTTGTTATTACAATATATTTTGATATTTTTCTTAACACCTACGAGAAAGACAAGAGAAAAACACTCATTATTTTATTATTCTATCTATGTCGCAACTAATTGTATTTTTATTTCTTACTACTTATCAGCGACGAAAATTAAAATTTGTTTTAATTATAGAAAGAAGGCAGACTTTTGGTTCAGAGACCCTTACAAGTTTTTCGTGTGCGAATCACGTTTGGAATAAATACATAATTCCAAGGCAACGTTTGGACT
This sequence comes from Philaenus spumarius, assembly GCA_018207615.1. NCBI lineage: Eukaryota > Metazoa > Arthropoda > Insecta > Hemiptera > Aphrophoridae > Philaenus > Philaenus spumarius. Next base: position 229,404 of record JAGFPH010000072.1, read on the forward strand.
AAATCAATAGGACTCAGGGGAGTCTCGAGTGTTCAGTTTAATGCAATACGCTCTCATGTTTTAATGGTTGCGAATCGAATACATATTGTTCATTATAATAAATAAACTACAATTTGAATTGTGATAATATTGTAGGTAAATTATGTCTTGTTATATTTTATATGACTACTAAACATATGGGTTCGTTATGAACGTATGTGCGGTGATTATAAAACATGTATTTAAAGTTTCCACCTTTTCTGTGTTTGTTTTAATTTATTTCTGTCTGTGCCAGTTCTTCGTTGTTCTTTCATTTTATTTACTGTTATGGTGACATTTTTAGGTATATATTTTGAACATTGACAAATATAGAATTAATCGTTGAAAATTTGAAAAGGTATAGTTCTATAGCAGTAGGGCAGGCAAGAACACTTATTGTGCACTTTATGATAAGATTTGTGTGTACATTCTTTGATAAAATGTACATGCAATTTGTTACAGACGTACCGTCTTAAAAGTTATAGAAATAATATAACAAATTACTACAGGATTACGCCTGAAAGCGTTCCAGACAATTTCCAATATGGCTGTTATACGAAATATGGTATTTGAACAACATTTTTAGAGAACTCTGATGTTTTAACCTTTCTTTTTCTTAATGTTTTACGTCACAATCTATTCAAGTTTACTTACAATAAAATAACCACCAATTCCACTATTATATGGGGTTAATTTGTTGGACTGTAATTAAAGTATTATTGTAGATGAATAAAGTAAATTATATAATATAAAAGTTTATTTGAAACGTATATGTTCTTTAAGCACATTCACAAAACAAAGCTGTTTGGAATGTGTGGGAATGCTCAATGTTACCAGGGCTCACAAGTGTATTGGGAATAATTCAAAAATCTTAATGATTGCTGATAGTAGATGGAAATAGGTTGATAGGTTACAGAACATGTATTTATCTACCAGTAATATTAGAGCCCAATACAATTCAGTTATCGTCCAATAAAATTAGAACAAGATTAAAGCATTATACAACTATGGCCCTAGGACTCCGCTTGGTCTTGGTCTTCTTCAACTTCAAAACTGTCTTCATTTCATCCGAGCTAAAACGATGTTGCGCGGGAAAAGACAAGCTTTCTATTTAGTGATGAATTATTCTTACTCTTTTATTTTACATCGAAAAACAAATATTTTTTTATAATCTACATACACAAACCTTAATAGGTCTTGCTATGTTAAAGTTAGAGGATCGTCGTAAAAAAATACTGAAAGGAACCACGTGGCCCGAGCCTTCTCCCAAGAGACTGCTACTAAAAGACTGTCTCATTACATCCTGTTAGTTGATCCCGGCTGGAATGCTGGAGACGCTTGCTCTGCGGGTAGTCGTTACTTAAAACTTGCATTCTGTATCTAGTCTACATTCCAATTAGTAATTATGTATTAATGATGTATTTGTATAGTTATGTATACATCCGTGCGCACTAGGTCACAAACCACTAGCACAGGATACAATTAACACCAAATTCAATAAGTTATAAACATAATTAGCAACCAGTAAAGTTAGTACCCAGTAAAATTAGCAACAAATACATTTAATACTACTCTATCAGAAAATACAATTAATTAGTACCCGATTCTGTTAGCTCCCAACACCATTGGCCCCTAATACAACAAGTAGCACCCAATAGAGTTATTTTCTAATATAATTAGCCCACAACCCCATTAATATTCATAACACCTTATTATGTTAGCACACATTACAATTATTGGCAGATAGATGGCCGTTGTCCACCAGTGTGCACTGTGGTGAATTTAAAGGAATATTAAACACTTAGTCCCCAGCTACAAGTTTTGTACAGTAACACAACATAAATAAATTGGTAAACATTTGTTGATTTAAGTTATTTTTAATCCCTGATTTCCATTTCGGTAACCAACTTACCATCAACGGAGGGTTCTAAATCAAACCTACTGCTCTAAACTAATGAACTTATGGCATCAAAGAGAATAAGATCCTAGCACGATCGTTATTTGTTTGTACAATTACTTAAGATTATATTTAGCTCCTTATATTATAGCTTCGTAAATGAGATGCTTTAAATAAATTGATTTAAAAACCGACTGTGTATAAATAATCTGAAAATTAATTATGTGAGTTGCTTAAGAATTAAATTAAATTAAAATAGTCAGTTAATTAAATTTGTTTTAATTTTTTTTAAAGTTTTTCAAGAGTGGATGCATTTTTCAGAGTAGAGTTTTCGTGTAAATGATCATTTCATAATTGTTCGTGTCAATGAGTGATTATGGGTAGTAATATATATATATAATGTAATAATTGTAAGTGGTTTTGTAGGTCAAACGATACCAACTCTGACACACGCTCACTGGATCCGTAAATTATTCATTGTACTACTCCTGCACATTAACTATGACGTTATACATTTACGAGTGGGCAGTTTGACCAACAGGTTATCATCAACTTTGTGACACTCTATTACAGTTTACATTTTTATGCACTTGATACATTTTACTTTCATAAACTGACTGTCGTGACTATTGTGCTGTTTAAATCGATTGTTGTAAATTTCTTACTTGTATGACTACTTTGTTGAACGTCTGATGGAAATCATATCTAAGGGATATTAATTTCAAACAACTGTCATAACTTTTGGGAGTGGTCCTGGCATTGTGATGGAAATGTAAAGTATACACTTTGTAATACATTTATAATAACATTACTTATTTGTTTGCGATAGTAATGAACACATATTTTGCGAGCTTTCAGGCTTAATTGTATTAGATAATATTAGTAGTGGGGATTAAATTATAGCCCTATTTTTATTGTACTGGTAGTTAAGTTAGTGTAGTTGGATTTGTTGGATGGATGTATTATGTGCTAATTATATTAGGTTAAATTGTATTAGATAATATTGGTAGTGGAATTGTTGACGGAATCAGGACTTTTCTGAAACATTCTGACTTTTAGAGCTAAATGTTGACTAAAATTTCAAGAATAGGTTTACAATACATTGATTCAGTACATTTTAATGTCAAGCATTAACATCAAAATACTAGAAAAAATTGCACACGCAGAATATACCTTATAATTTGCATTGCAAAAATTTATATAAATAGCTATTTATTTTAATACTTATTTAAAACTTGAAGAGTGTAACATAATGTTTTGAAAACATTTATTATGATAGTTGAATGTTTTAAAACTCATGTGTTCACTTTGGGTGCGCATTAATTAATAATATCCCATCTACCTTTCCCTTTCTATTGCCTCAGGTTTTTCAGCTATCTGATGTTTCGGATAACTAGATTTCATTATATCCCCTAAAAGAAACTAAATATAAGTTATTTATTATCTCATTTATAATAATGTACATATATTTATTTAGATGGTGTGGATATTAATTATTGCTAAATACTTTCTTTTTATAAATAATTTAACACAGTAAAATATAATAAAATTCGTATACATATCGTAATGGCTGTTATAAATAACGCGGCTGCTATTATGATCAGAGCGTTAATGCAAACAAGTGATGAAATATAATAGATATAGTATATAAGCAGGGCTATAGAATACAAGGGCTAGACCAGTCCACCACGGAGAGCGTTTCTGTGACTGCCACTGTCATGACGTCACAGCGGTAAAGCCTGCTCCATTCACACCGCTTCTCATAAGAATTCTCTGGTACAATAATTTCAATTTCTTTAGTTTTAATATTGACACTACACAAAGCAATAAGTAGACTTTAAACACTTAATTAGTCTAAAGATGTAAGAAGAAGACAGGGTTATAATAAAACTAACTAATTTGTAGGTAATAAACCGTTGTAGTGTACTAATGTTAGAATACTTTTAATTTGATACTCCGAAACATTTCTGAAAACTAAATACGAAATTGAAAAAAATGTGCCACATAAGTTTGCCACAAAATTGAACAAACATATGTGCGAAAATAATTGTATTATTACAATAAACCAATAAAACTTGAATGTCATACTGCAGTTTATTTAGTAACAAATGTGTAATACTTATAAAATAAAATACGCAGAACTTATAAATACTTACACACAATTAATAGCTTATACGCAGATAGGTTCATTGACATATTAATTACTGCTGACATAAAATATTAAAAAAATAAAATAAAACTGCTTTATAAAAAATTATTCTTCCCTAGGTCTTAGGGAATAGTTAATTGAATAGTTGAACCTAATCAATTGCAGTATTCTACTTTAAATTGACACTGTGCAATTTTATTTAGTCTAGAAGTTCAACTTAAAATTATGTTTTATTTTTTTATTTTTCACATCAATAATTACTCTAGGTATAAATTTGATAATAATTATTTGTATATTATATATTTATTTATATATAATTATTCTGACAATTTTAAATGCATTTTGCCAGTAAGATAATTTTTGGAACATTTAACTTAAAGCTGCAGAAGAAATTACTTGAGAATCTTGGTAACTTTTTAACATAAAGTAATCTCGCTTACATTAAATAAATAATTGTTTTATTAACGTTTATTTTAATTTGAAGCTGAGTATTTAAAATTTGCTGTTTTAAAATTTTGAATTATCAATATTTACCGGTACTGTACGTTTAAATCTTATTATTATATTATATATTTATTTATTGATATCTAATCATTCTGAAAATGTTTGTTTTAAAGTATTTTGTTAGTAAAGGTGTTTCTTGAAATATTCAAGTGACGCTGCAGACAATATTACTTGAGAATCTTGGAAACATTTCATGAAGCAATCTCGTCTGAAACCTAGCATTAAATAAATAAATAAATAAATACCTTGCTAAAACAGTATGTTAGTAACTTGACCGCAACGCAACAACATATGGCAAATTAATAGTTTTATTAATTTCGTCTGCAACGTTATATCTAATAACACGTGAGAGCTAAGGGGGCACGTCATGTCACCTCTGTGACGTCACATAGGAGGGGGCGAGAGGAAGGTTGGGACAGTCGGCAAGCGCCATCATCAAACGTGTGGACCAGCCCTTGTATTCTATAGCCCTGGTGTATGAGGGCAATAACTGGGATAATGGGAATGTAACAGAACACGTCCCTACAGGAAGCAATATGATGTATCTCAATTAACTGTTTCCGGGATATAAAAGCAAGGTACAATGAGGGGAATGCATTAGCCATTGTGGATAAACGCTTGATACATAATGTTTTATGCTATAGACGAAGTAATGTATTTCATTAATGTTAGTAGTTATTAAATTTAATGATAAGAATTTTTACGTTAACATTGTTGGAGTTTAATAAAACCACTAAGGAGGATGGTGGTAGTATTTTTGCTTTTGCTGTTCTTTTGTAAAATTAACGCTAAATAATAATTAATGCACCATCTTTAGATTTTTTCAAATTAAGAAAATAAAAACCTCTTCTCCACGTTGTAATAAATTGCAAATAAGACAGAACAAGGGATATAAAACACAAACTACGACATTATAGATAAAAGTCGACTAAAATAAACCCATCCCAACAACCAAACACATGTTAATATTACTATTAAAATATTCCTTATATTAACTAAACTAGAAGTAATCGTATTTCAACTAATTAATAATAAATACGAAACAATATTTAAAAAATTCTATTTTCGATACTTAAATAATAACAATTACGAAAATAATATTTTGACAATCAGTAAAATTTAAAATTTATCAATAATTGGATGTAAATAAAATGATTTGATTATACCTGTTGATTTGATCTAAGAATATATAAAATCACATAAAAGGAATAAAGGCAAAGTTATTAAATCTAAAAGAAATTAAATACCTAATAAAATTTGTTATATTTAAAAAACTTGAGAAACAAAAACAGTCGAAAAAATTAAAATCAAAATTACAAAGTTGTATATCAAACGATGCAAAAATGTATTTTTAATACAGAATTTGAAAATTTAATTATGTTCCCTTTCAATGTATGTATGTACAAGTTGAATAATTGGCAGGTGTTAATGAACAATCACTATCCTAACAAACTAAAGTAGATATCCAGACAGAAGATAATCTACCACACCTTTAAATAATCACGGTAGATAATACAACATTTTCGGTGCAATGTAGCTAAAGTCATTTTTTTATAAAACTTTTGAAATTTCCAAGCAATAAATTTTCTTGCAACAACAGAAACAGAGACACGTGTTATAAATTCTAGCAAAACTACTTTATTGTAACCCACCTTTCTCCTTTTTCCCAATATATTGCAGTATTGAAAGGCCAATTAAAATAATTTAATATATTAATAATATAATCTATAACTAAGATACAAATCAATTTACAGTTTCCCAAAAATGGAATTATTATTTACAATCACTAAGATACAAATCAATTTACAGTTTCCCAAAAATGTAATTATTATTTACAATCCCTAAGATATAAATCAATTTACAGTTTCCCAAAAATGTAATTATTATTTACAATCACTAAGATA
>JAGFPH010000072.1:235885-259833 GCA_018207615.1 Philaenus spumarius
TTTACAGTTTCCCAAAAATGTAATTATTATTTACAATCACTAAGATACAAATCAATTTGCAGTTTCCCAAAATTGGAATTATTAATTACAATAAGGACTGTAAATATTTCTACAAAATATAAAACCATATCATTCTCCATAAACCTCTTCATTTTAATACGCTACATAATATTCCCTTTTACATAAAATCAAGCATAATGTTATATATGTGGTAGCATATTAAATATTGGAACTTATGGTTACTGATTATATGAGATACCATTTCAATTAGTTGATGAAGAAAATTAATTATGATCGCGACTGTTTGAACATGAGAACTCCCTTTAAATTAACTACAGACCTAAACAATTCTTAAAATGTTTACAAAAACTAAAAAAATACTACCGCAATAAGACATTTATGGAGAGTTTCGTTTTGGGGGTTTTTTTTTTTTGTTCCCAGTTCTGAACATAAAAGTTTAACGTGGTTTTAATTAAATGTATTATCTCGTAGATATAATAAATACGAGATTAATACAGTATAATATAATAAAGTAATCTGTAATTACTTTATAAGACCAAATGAAATCTGTCTGCACCTGTGTTGATCATACTAAAGTCACAATTTAAATGAACAGTGGTTTATTTCACGAAAGAAGGTTTGTGGGTGTAACGTCGTGTTAAAAACAGTTGATCGTGTGAAAGGGCCTAATAAAGTCAAATAATATGAAAAGCTCGACCTGTACAGCAAAAAACGTTTTACAGCCTAATAATAAAGTACCAATTGCCATACATTTTTTTACAAAATTACCTTTTAAAAAAGGATGTTCTGCGGAAGAACTATAACATTTTATAAGAGTACAAATGATGGTTCCTGGAAGATTTTGTGAAACATTATTCGAATTAATTTTCTTACTGCGTAATACTGTTCTTATCGTGCAGCTTTTGCACTACCAAGTAAAACCATTTGATACTATGAAAATAATTGAAACCGTATTAATTACCTGGTAGTTACTTGTAGACCCCGTAGGTTCACTTATAATAGTTAATTCACAAATAGTTATTGATTAATTTCAAGTTCCTACACTTCTTCTTGGCCCTTATTGGAACTACCTTGGTAATGTTGTTTTCAAGGATGTTTGTAAAATGATCGGATGAAAATATACTTCATTTTGTTGTGATTTCCAATTGTTTTAGACATTTTAATTGTTTCAATAATGAACTATTAGTAGAATTTTATTGGTCTCAATTTTTAAATTCATCTAAGAATATTAATTTAAACTGTAAAAGTTATAAAAAACTTGTACTGCATTCATATAAAAGCAGGAAGCTAAAAGTACCCCATTCCCTGATCCAAATTAAAGATGAGTAAATGCGATATTAGTCTGCTTATGGAGTAACAATAGACTCTGTGCTGTACTTTCAGCTCCCAAGGGGAAAATATTAACGTTTGTACAATTTATTGACTTTTTGTCAGTTTGTTTTAAAGTTAAATTTTAGCGTTCGGCCAAATCTCTGGATAAAGTATATTAGTAAAAATAAATCAATGAACATACAAATTGAAAATTCACTACTAAGTTAATAAACTCTAGAATTTATATATTTGTGTTTAACTTATTCTCTTGGTCATTTAAAACGTGTGCGTTGAAAATTATACTTTCCCGAATAAAATGTTTAAAATTGTTTTCTAAATAGAAACTTTCTTCTCTTAAAATCGTTTTCAAATATATTTTCGCTATCTATTCGTTCATTACTGATCAAGAATCACTTATTTAAAAAGAAATGACTAGAAACAAAGTTGTCAAAAACTAATACATTAACAAATTAATCTCTTTTTGGATGAGGTAAAATATAGATTCTAGCGATACGCACTTAGTGAGAAGCTTTGCGTTATGATTTCGTCTTCGTCATTGGTTTACACAAGTACTAATATAAACCAGAAGTTTAATGTAACAGCTGATCAAAAAAGAAGAAGTCGACTAAATAGGTGGCGGTAAATTCGAAGGCTTAAACTCAATAGCTGTATGGGTTTAATCACGTCACGCTACCGATGACATGGACATTGTGCTTGCTCCTCTTGTAAGTTGTGTTATTTTTATTATTGTTTGACTATAGACAATCGTGTTTATGTTCATTTTTAGATTTAATTTTTAATTGTGACAAGATAAAAACAATGATCAAATTTCGTACTAAACCAATGTAACCAACGATTTATCTTCATGGCAGTTTTAACATCTGTCGGCAGTCCCGCGACCACTTTCTTTTCTTTCTTCTGAATACATTTTTTCTCAACAGCTAAGCTATTTGATTAAATATAAAAAGTAAATATAATTAATTAAATGTATAATTACAATAGAACATAATGTTATTGAGAGTTCTAAAGCATTCTGATGATGCAATGAAAACTAAGGTAGAAACTTGTACCAAGACAAAGTTACCCCATCACCCCCGCTATCACCATCAAGAGGGAATGGTCCGTCTAATTACTCAAATTATGTAGAACAAAAGAGCAGTGTGTTGCTAAGAAACAGCCTTAACTACGCCGTAAATCTTACAGTTATGGCAACAGTAATGTATATCCGAGAATGAAACAGTTATTGTCAATTATTTTTATCTGCAAACATTAACTAAACAAAAATACAGTTTAAAATTTAGAAATGTTTTAATATCTCTAGTTAATTTTAGTTAGAAGACTACGTAACACTTTGTTTCAAAACTTTTAACTGTAGTTGGTTAAAAGTGGGTGTAAATGATGTTACTTGTGCTGTTCACGATGTGTTCTATAATTAATTAACGACATCATTTCTTTATTTTTACAAATGGAACAGTTTCAAAGCTTGGTCGTGCAAGACCAAGAAGATAGAATTATAATTTCCATTGGACCTGTTTGATTACTGGTTTAATAACAAGAACTAAGAACGCCTATACAAGTAAAAAGGTTTAAGTACAAGAAATATCACAAAATTTAATTCAGTTCATGTTACTGGTACGTATTATAGATTTTTGTTGTAATCTATCAGATTATTATTTATAAATTTATTATATTTTGTTGGCCAACGATTGGACAAAATTGTATATCCTATGCCAAATATATAATGGGAATATATGACTTTGAACTAATCCATTTTGGATGACTAACCCATTTCCAAAAATGACTGTCTCATTTCCGAATCCAAGAAATTATCTTTTATTATAATAAGACATTTGAATTATTGTAGTAGCCACCGAACCACATGTTTATAATATGTAGTAAGAAGATATGTAACTAAAGTACACTGAATTATCGTGGTATATTTTACTTACCTCATAAAAACAGTTTTTAGTTTTAAAATATCTCAAATATTTCTTTCAGCAGAAATGAAATTCATTAAGTAATTTAATTATACTATTTATGCTAAGAAAAATGTCTCTACTATTAATAGTTATAGTATGCTAGGTAATTCGTTATTTTAACTTTGATAAATGGGATAGAAAGTCTAAAAGTTAGTGTAGTAATTTATGTTCAATAAGACGTAGTAAAAGAAATCACAGAAAAGTATTACTACTCACTGCTTTAACCTTAAGCTTATTGTTAAAATTATTTGTTTTTATAGCATCGTGATATTTTATTTGATCAAAACCGCTCAATTTATATTGTCACGATTCAACAGTGGTCATCATGGTAATATTTCTTCAAAAAAGACCTAATTAGTGTAATCTGTTACCAGATGCGTCAAAAGCTAAAGAATAAATAAATCAACTGTTTTCTACGGCCTAAAACTACACAACCGTTAAAGCTACTGAATTGTTTTGAAATATTCTTACTAATACATTGTATTTCGTTGTGTTAACTTTTCACAGAATATATCCAGAAATCCTAAATGATCTAATATTTGTTTAAATAAGGTTCGCAGTACTGTATTTATGGATCTGTTTGTGTTTTGGTTGAACACTTGTTTAAAAAATAAACAAATTCTTTATTTTTGTCTTGGGGAAAGTATTTCGAGATGAAGAACAAAATGACTAAACTAATAAATTGTACTAATTTTTGTACGATTGAAAAATTCTTCAATATTGCATGAACGTATACTTTTTATTAACAATAGCTGCAGAATTACAGGTAACAGTGTATAATCATCTTAAAAACTAAAAGATGGCCTTAATAGCGAGATGTATTCATTGTTAAACAATAGACTACAAAATATGCAAATGAATACAGTGTATTATGCTATTAATCTCCTCAATGCTGGAGGATATTTTATCATAATGGTAAAAGTAGCTTACAGAAGGAATTTAATAAAGACTTACAATGTAACGAACTAAATCTTTAAATTAAATATAAACAAAATAATAATGTTTAACTTCTAACGGTAACCTTATCACAGTTTTAATAATCAAGTTGTGAGATTTTACAAAAAACAAAGTCGTAATTTATCCCTTTGAAGTATATGAGACTTGTTATTTTATAATTTAGTTATAAATGCACCTAACTGTGAAACAAAATCTTCAGTAGAGAGTAAGTTATAATGAGTTATATTTCTTAACTGCACGATGTAATTAATGGCTGCTTTCGACATTAACTTGTGGAAAACCAAGGTTTGTAATATTGTATTTTAAAGCAGTGTAAATAATGTAACGACATTTCGTGAAATAGTAAATGTCGTTCATTAAATTATAATCAAAATCAATGTTTTTTAGTTGAAACTATCGCCAGGGTTTCATTGGTTAGAGAACAAAGTATACTTTGTGTATTAAGCTTGAAGAAAAGTCTATTTCCGAATTATAATAAAACACCTATTGTATTTAATAGGATAGATATTACTTGAAGTCATTTGAATATGTGCCCTTATCAAGATATAACTGTATAGGTGAAGATAAACCATACACATAAGACATTTAAAGAAACTAAAAACTATATTTTTTTCTGAAAGTAACTTACTAGTAAAATCTAGAACTGATGACGTAAAGTTTATCTTGTACAACTGGCGAACTAAACAGAAAAAAATTAAGAATCTAAGTCCGACGGTGGTTAAATATGAATCTGAAAAGTGGCCAATTTCAGGCGACGGTGATACTGGTTGCTGAATAAACATAATAATACAAATAAGAAATAATTCGATCACACAGCTGAACTACAGTCGTTGTATAAGTGAATTTCTAAATTTAATTTTATATGTTTTAACCAACTATTTGGGAAATTGGTCTACTCAAGAAGACACTGAATAGCTGCCTCCTTGTTTGAAATATATTATTATAATTTGTCTGTACCTCAGCCTGATACATTCAGTCCGCAGCGGATAAACTAGCTTTGCGAGTTAAACTAGTCGAGCTTGCGCTCTCGGACTATGGATTGCGCTTCGCGAGTTTGCATTCCAGCCGTCGTGGATTTTTGCAGCTGGTATGTTTTATGTTATTTTAAGTTTTGATTGATTTTTTGGGACCGGATATAAGATCGTGTAAAAAAGCAAAATGTACAGAATTATCTCATATATATATATATATATACTTTTTAAAACCTTAAAAATATTTCATTGTATATGAAAAGGCTCAAACATTTTTTACTTCCGGTCAAAAACCGTGCTTTCGGTTGTTGGATTGATTTGGCTAACGAACTCGTCCGAGCGATTTATAAAACCAACGTGTATAGCCAATTTGGACCAAATCGGACGTAAAACGTGCCTGTCTGGGTGCTAACACACATGCACATACACCTCCCACACATATATTTACAGGTAATTATTAATTGCACACCAAAACGTATTACGGTAACCATGACCGGTGCTCATTGACCACTCCCAACCATAGACTCACCATAAGAGTTATTGCAGCAGCTCATCTTTCCTGTGGCAATTCGCAATTAATGAAAAACTTTGATACTGTCGAAATTAACAGATAATACAGTAAACAATGAAGATATCGTGCGATTTGTCAAGGGAGAATAATGAATTGGTTTGCGATGTGAAAAGATGGGAACTAAGATATTAACAAGCCACAGAAAGAGGCTACGAAGACGATGGGTGTGGTAGAGGGCTACGGGAGCGAGAAGGTGTTTTAGGCAAATAATTTAGAATAGCCAAGTTCAACAAGATTAATTTTATTGTAAAGCTTTAGAAAAAAAATAACTAATTTATCAGTTAAAACTACGTATGATAACTAAAATTATCACATTTGTATAATCCTGGATTAGCACACAATGCATCGTTAGTTTACTGCGAAGTCATTCATATTTGTAAAAGACTTAAAAAGTAAAATTTTTAACGGATTTTTTTTAATAATTCATTTTATGAGAGTAGGATCGCTGGAAAGTAAGATGGACAGCAATTTGAATTTACGTTTCATTACATTACCATCGCTAATATTTGTGTTTGGAATCGTCTTTATACTATCGCTATCCCTCCGCCTTCATCAGTCTAACTAATGAATAACAACAAAGCTAATAACAAAACAGTTTGACCACACAATAAACTGGATTTATTATTTTATATACATAAAATAAAACACAAAAAAGTGACATAAAATACCCTAATGGAATAATATCCACTAGGAACTTGGCCTGTACGTGAACACCAGACGTGCATAACACGACTGTAGTAGTCGTGGATTATAATTAAAAAAATTTTCACGAAAAATAAATATAACCAAAAATATAACAACAAAATTAAAGATTATACAAAAAGAAAGTACGTTTAAATAAACTTTGTAGAAAAAAGTTACAGAACTGCTAAACAAACATAAAAATGTGTATATTCCTACGAGACTACTACTCACAATAATCTCACAAACTCACGCTATAGTAATATATTATTTGGACTTTATACAGGATTTGATTTCTCAATTTTTAAATAATCGCAGATGTTTATCAAATATTACATAATATTACTGACAAGGATGTATGATAAGTAATATTACATAAATAAATATGTAAACTAACTGGACTTATATCTAATGATATTGTAAACAACCAAAATGTTCTAATTTGTACCCTATCTGTGTATTTTTCTATGATAACAGAGGTAAAATAATTTTTTCGAATTTAGTAGTAGCCCGTCAGAATTTTAGCTAAAGTAAATTAGAAACTTGAAATTCAGAATTGAGCCTTTTATTTACGGCTCAAAAAACCAAAACCACATTATTTACGCTACAGATGGCACACACATGTTGTATTTAAAACAGTATTGTTTTGCATGATGCATATACAAAATGCGTAGATTCTAAATATTCAGCACATCATAGCAGTGGCAGTGTAGGCGCAAACATTGACTGACAATGTTTTGTTTAATCCCAACTATCGCAATGGATCCGCCAGAGCCATGTTTGTACTGTTGTTCACGTTTTGATGAACAATCAGCCGCGGATTGACATCAATTTGACCATGAATATGTGATGGTTGACGTGATTGTATAGCTAGTATTAGGACTCATGTATTTACAAAGGGAATCGCGTTTGTATACAAAAAAATAGACGTGATTGGCTGCTTGCATGACAGAGGTTAATTTATATTTACAAGGGTTTCAGAAAGTAGGTAGTGAGTTTTTCTGTAATAATACTTTCTGTCCTTCTAACTGTAATTTTTGAGAAAATTGAAAAATAAATTTAAAGTAAGTACATCATGTTTTCCAATCCTAAAAAAAAAATAAAATTTAGTTTCCCGCTTAAATTACCAGGAAGTCCAAGTGAGACAAAATATTTTGCAAACAAGCAATGTTATTCTTCAGAACATAATACAATTATATGAATCCAAATAAATTGTATTGAAATGTGTGTTTTATAATTTTGTCCGCCATCAAAGCCACCCTCTTGAATGTAACTTTTTTTCAAATACGAAGGGGGTCTTGTGTTACATAATTTTAACATAAAATTTCACGATACAAATAAATTGTAACCTGTTTTTAAATATAACTTTTTGTTTTCAAGTTGCAGCTTGTCAAACTTTAGAAAACTGTGAAATTGGCCCATCTGGGTTAACAGTTTTATCTTCCATAACTGTTCCTAAAATTTCGTTTACTGATTAATTTCTGTTATTTTGAGTTTAGTTTAAATAAATCATTGCAATTCTTTAATAGCATTAGCTATTCAACTCTTGTATTAAAATAAATTTAAATAAGGTTAAACACAGGAAAGCCACTTCCTATTGCTTCTTGTGTCCAAGGTTTCTTCAAACTAATTTAAAAAAGAATCAATAAAAATCAGCTGTTTTCATTGTTTGAAATAATTTTTAAATCAGTCACATGTTAATTGTTGTAAAATCTTACTGATTGTTTTTAAGACGTCATTAGTCCTCCTTGTTCAGTTTGTGTATGCAGTTTTATAAATGTTTCGTTATATATAAGTGATTGGTAGTTTTTTTTAAGTAGTAAATTTTAAACCGTCGCGTCGTTAAAGAAGGATGTCGTTGTGGTTTAATTTTCAACCTTTATTGCATAGTTTTTGATTTTCATTTCTTGTGGTTAAGATCTTAGATTAGTGTTTCTTGTGTCATTTTTACGGGCTGCAACTTGAAAACGAAAAGTCATAATTAAAAACGGGTTTCACCGTTATTATTTTTCTCGTGAAATTTTACATTAAAATGATGTATCACAAGACCCCCATTTCGTATTTGAAAACGTATTAAATTTAGGATGGCTGATTCCAAGTAGGCATACAATATTTTCAAACACAAATTTCAATACATTTTATTTGCATTCATATAAATTTATTATGTTCTGAAGAATAACATCGCTGTTTGCAAAATATTTTGCCTTACTTGGAATTCTGGGACACCCGGTATATACAAGGCATGGTGTATTACTTTGGCATTACTCTCAACTTAATCACTTTTAATTTCTTATTATATACGAGTAACTTATTCACTTTATTTTCACTTTATATTTTCATATAATTTTAATTTTAGAAACAATATTTTAGAGCCATAAAATGAAATCTCTAATGTGCACCCAAATTGCCTAACTTGCGCCGTATTTAAGGATTTTTTCGTTATTTATAAATTCACTTTCAATTCAGCCTCTATTCCTAACTTTTTCTTTCTCTCTCCTATTTTTCTTACAAAATATAACGTTAGTAATAGGAACGACCATCTTAAATATTGACAACATTGCTTAATAATATTCGAAATAAACCAAAACACCACTAACGACAGAACAATGTAACGATTGGTAAACCTTGTGCTCCACGTTAACCGAAGAAATTTCTTCATGGGATGGTTAGTTCAAGTGCCAAATGTGATCAATATCTAAGTTAATAATGAAATAGTTTTAATAAATTCCGCGTTTCTCGTGGTGATCCACATATAAATTATTATTTCGTTTTGATCTTCTCGCTTACTAATCAAGGATGGTAAACCATAATATTAACTACAGATTTTTTAAAGATAATGAAGCCTAACCGAACCTTGAACAATAAAACGGCTTTCTTTCAATTTTCAAATAATAGTGTTTTCTGTATTTTCATCGTGTAAAGAGAATTTCAGAAAAATGTGTGGATTGTCACTTTAATGTTAGTGGGTAAACATATAATACAAATTTACTAGTAAGCTAGACACCACCATACAAACATCTTTTTAAAATGTTTTATTATGTATGAACCCACAACTCACTGTTTTAAAATTTTGTAAATATCGATGTTTTAAACATTTAAATGTGCATACCGTTAAAGTCTTTAACAGTAACAGTCAAGTAACAGAGTCTACCTGGCATGGCATCGACAGTATTAAATTAGCGCTCGCTCGAGACAAAATCAAATTAAATAATGTTCTTTGTCCTAAAGCTCTAAAAAACAAACAGGCAGCTTTGAATTGTCGAACAAATTCTAATAAACATTCCTCCACATGTTTTGAAATTTACTCTTTAAGCTTGTATTTGAAAGATTTTTTAAAGCTAGTTAAATGGTGCCTTTTTAACCAAACATACGTTATAAAAAAAGAATGAAAAAATCAATATCAGAATGAGTAGCTTATAACAAACACTTCAGGTGTTGGTTGTTTTTTTCTTTGAGCTTATCAAAGTAAACGTCGCAATAAATACAGTGTCTTCTCAGAAATCCAACTGCATTTTATGTAAATACTATAAAAAAAATTATGTTCCTTTTGGTGGTTCAATGCATAACTCGAATAGTAATTTTCACTAAAACCCATAGTTTAACATATATCAAATTTATTTGACGGACAGAGTTTTAATAAAAACTATTGCCTCACAAAAGTAAATAGAAATTTTAAATTAAACTCATTTAAGTAATATTGATAAGTTATAATACTTCTTTATAACTGAAACAGAGGAAGCAAAGTGGTCAAGTGGGTAAAGACGCTCGTCCCGTTTAAAGCAGTTTGAATACACTTGGACGGTCTTAAACCTAATTATTTAAACTTTGGCTATACGTAGTTCCTCTCGTTACACTAATCTGATAATAAGATAACACGTTAGGAAAACAAACTACTGAAACAAATATACTTTCAAATTGTCGAGGACAAAAGTTTTTTTTAGCAATTGTTTCGACAAAGAAAAAATGATTATTCAAATTTTGTATTATATAAAAATGTTATTTTGAGTAACGAAGGAGTCAAAAAATAATAACTAGAAAATTATAATTACAAATTAGTTGTTTTAATATAATTCGATCAAATTATTTCAGTATTGGAATATTACGATAGAAAATATGTAGCAGTTTTAAGAGTGCACTTTAAAATTCTCAATTTTCGAAAGTTTTGCAAAGTAAACTTCTTTTGGGATAACTTATATTAGCATATTAAGTTATCTTATTATGCTATCTTAATATTTTATCTTAATAAGTCATCTTAATTTATAACAATAAAGTATGTGTCAAGCTATTCTTTTAATATTTTTCATACAATTATATATTCCTGCATATTATGCTTTGCTGTATTTAAATGCTACGCTTTCAGCCATTTTCTAAACTACTTTATATATTTTTACAGCCCTTCCAAAAACTCTAAATCTATTGCGAATAAAGTAATAGTATTTACTAGCAGTACACTTGATGAAGCTTTTATGGAATAATATTTACATTTTCATTCAAAATACTAAAATTATATTTTATTATTTTTTACCCAGTTATATATTTCGAATCAGCTGATGTACGAAATTATCTCTTATTTTAATTATTTACTTAGATGAAAGTAAAGGTAAAGCTGGATGAAAATGTTGTCAGGTTTACCGCTTCCAGATAGCGTGTCAGTTTAACGTGAAAGTATGTTTCGAGGACATCAAATTGATTTCGTTGATAACTTTCACCCCCACGGGTTACACGATCTTTAGTAAAATATATGAATATTAAAAGTTAACGTGTGTTGTTTTTAAATGCTGAAATAATGTTTTACAATTATTACTCACCATTTATGTGTAAATAAAATATTACAAGAGCCCTAGCCAGAACACTAAAAGAGATAGTAAATCTTTGTGTGTACCTGCTTACAGAGTTTTTGCTTAGCATTTTAGTATTACAATTCTGGATTACTTCTTATCCTCACTTTATTTTTGGTTAGATGGCGAACATAAGTCTACTATTCTAGGTTTATTTTATGTTTTCTGTGCATATGTTGTCTTTAAAGTAAAGTACGTTTAAATAAAGTTAGTTAAAGAATTCATTTTTCAGGTACCCATGTCAGTAATATATTATATAATGAAGTAAAACACCTTTTATTTTCCGTCAGTGAACCTCTTTGTTTAAAACTTGTTTAAAGTTTTTGACGCGTGTCGAGATTTATCTCATCAGCAGCAAGTCCCTCCTATGCATGGAGGTCGTCAAAATTTTAGTATTTTGTAAAATATTTACTTAAGATTTTCGTACACAATGACGCTAAATATTGAAAAATTTAAGGTATGAACTAATTATCTAGTATCATATTTAAATAAACAAAGTATTTTGTCCTTAAGATCCGTCAGGTTCTTGACTTCGCTTTAATCGTTTTTGTTTAGATCTTTTGTAACCTCAAGGTGCGCGTCTGCAATTTAAATGTGGATTTTTTAATGTATTATCTTTGAATACAGGTTTTTAAGTTAACATAATTGTTTAACGAGACTAAAATTAAATTTAGAGATAGGTTCTGATGAGGATTTGGCCGTTCTCATATTTGTGTTAAATAGCCGTAAAATAATGTTTACAAAAAAATTATTTTAGTTTTTTTTATTGTGATAGTCTTTAATTTTACTACACCAGAATTAATACTTATCAAGTATCCGTACTAGTTGATTAATAGCTTTTCTCGATCATTTTATATTCATAGTTTTTTGATAATCTTTTTTTATTCTTGTAAAGTAATATAAGTTTTAAGTGTTGTTTTGTTAGATAAGATTTAAGTTTCAAGTTATTTCGTAAAAAAATATAACAAACAAACGATCAAAAACAAATAATAATTTGTTGCAATTTATTGTGGATACAAAATATACAGTATTGTATTCAGATAACAATGCATTTCATTTTAGTTGCAAATGGTGGTGCATATGATGTATAAGTCAAGTTCGATACGCCTGGCTATGCTTTCAATACCTTTGAATTTATACCATTTATATAAAATAAAAGTCGTCAAATTAAAAGTAAATAATTAATATTGCAAAATAGATTAAAGGGACTAACTAAATTTACTTATATTGCACATATAGGTCCTTGATAAAGTGTATATATTTTAACATGGAAACAAGCTTAGTTTGTTTGACTGATTGACTGACTTAGAATCAACATTGAGGAAAAACTACTTTCGATACAAATTGGAAAATTTAAGTGTATATTCTTATGAAGTCATAGACGCCCACTAAGAAAGGATTTCCAAAATGTATATTAATTTAGATGTTCGTATCAAAAGTTTAGCAACACATTTTGTTTACGTTAATTAACCAACTTGGCAAATATTTAAAATCAATTTATTATTATTTACATCAAAAATTTTGTTTAAGTTAGAATAACAAACTAAAACAAAAATAGACGAAAATACCGACTGTTATATAATTAAATTTAATCGTCTATTGTTCCATACTATAAATAAAACAGCCGAACTTATTTTAATTTTAGGTTAGGCCTACAATGAACCAAAACACGTTTATTTACAACCAATGTGGCTTACTTATAATCATGTGACTATTATTCACAAATAACAGTTTCTTTAGATTATGTAAAAGCAAACAAAATATAAGTCAAGCAACTAGTGTTACATATTATATTGTTTCCTTTACTTTGTAAGATCAATATTTGTTTGAAATGTTGATTATTGATTATTTAAATATTATCGGTGCATTTACAAATCGGGTAATAATTTTAATTATTGGGGTTGGTCGTATTTATGTCATATCAGAGTATACATTAATCTCTTTGCATTTTCTTTGAAATACTTCACAGTTGTAGTTGGTGAGCGAAGCAAGTAGGGCCGGGGCCTCTAGTGTATGATAACTCAAATTAAAAAAAAGGAATGTCGGCAATATTACACTTCGATAGAAAACCTGAGAAGAAAAATAACGATAATACACATGCGGAATTAAGTCATTTACGGGAAAAAATAATAGTATTTCGTCAAAATTAATAACTAATTGAATGCTAATTAATAGTTTAAACTTGTATTTTTTACGCTATGTACGGGAAAAGCTAAATTTACAACCCAATAATAAGATAATAAAAGTAAAAAATTACGTAATAATAATCCTTTTGAAATTTTTAAAGACAAATCAAAATTTTAAGTTGTTATTATTAAAGACATATTCTAGAAATATAAAAAATGTAAAACATCCAGTCTGGCAAAATTGTACCACAATAATAGTTAAATATTAAAATAACAGAACTCACTAAAATACCAGAAAGGTAAGTTTAAATAATTATTTAATTTAGAGGGTTTACAAGTTAAAAGGGTGTCGATTTAATGGAAGGTTACTTAAAGCTAATTGCAGAGTTGTTGATTGCACTACACTGAATAATTACTTGTAAAATTAGAGGTAGGGCATGACACGTAGGGAGTTAGACAATCGACATAGGCATAAGGGTTGACCTAGTCGCTTTGTATGTTGGGGGAGAGGGTGGAGCTAACCCAATTTCATCCCCGGACTCTGTGGTCCTACCTTCACTTTATGAATAAAATACGTATGAAATAATATTCTTTTCTAGCTTCGATAGTTAAATTGTTATTATTTCTAGTCACTTAGTAAATATTCTTTAACAAATAGATTACTGCTTAATGATACACTTTTAATTATGTAAAACCTCTTTTGTGAATTTGTTTGTTCCTGCGGGATCAAGACAAACATATTTCACAATATAAACATGGTGCTACGGTGCTTACTTTTTCGTCTGTCTGTCTTTATGTGTTTTTTAAAATAATATATATCCAGAGAATGGGTTTTCCGATTGAGTTCAAACTTGGCATGTAGTTTAACGTAACAATGAACTATTTTAAGAAAAATAAACAAATATATCTAATCATGCGTTTCAAAACGGTGGCTGTTTGAAAATGTAAAATTTATAATTACTTAGTTTTTTGTATTTAAGGGTTAAAAGAGGTTTGACGTACAATTTAAAATATGTATTACATTATTTGTTTGCAATAACAGCATACTACCCACTATATTGTTGAGTTTTCAGTGTTGGTATAGGATGACGGGTTGAACAAGCTATTAGACATAACGATTGTTTCGGCAGTTACACCATCCTACTTAAAGGAGCTACAAAAAATATGTCTTGAAATTGTTGGTTAAAGTGTATAGTTTTTTTGGTAATTGAGGTTTATAATGTTTAAACGGCCTCCATTTTGAGACGCATTATTGGATATAATTGTTTATTTTTCTTTAAAATAGATCATTATTAGGTACAACTTCGTGCCTCGTTTGAACTCAATCGGTGAAACCGTTCTCTCTCTGAGTAGAATGTATTTTGTAAAAAACACTTACAGACCCATTTTTATACTATGAAATATGATTGTCTAGATCCCAGGAAGAAATCAACAAAACGGGACCAGAGAGTTCGGGGACACAATGTTAAAAAAAAAACAATTAGATATATTAAATCTTTGATTTTTATCTTAAAATAGTTATGTAGAAATTTAATCGTTTCGAAAACCCAAACTTATATTGTTGTTGTGATAAATATTTTCTGTTTAGATTTAATTACAAGTTTTTCTAACTTTACAGACTTTTTAATTTAAGTATACAGGGTGACTATATTAAGTGTGCCACCATTTTTATATCAGAAGCGACAAGTTCTACAGGAAACTTTAAAAGGGGGACTTCACCTACTTTTTAGTAGTCATTTAAAATATGAATTTGAAATTTCGAAAATATGCTGCCATTTTCCAATATGGTGGCCAACCTTCTAATTTCTTATGGAAACCTCTATGACTTGCATAATTTTACATTTTACCTCTTTTACATGCAATTTTAAGACTTTTTTATTTTTGGTATTTTTTTTATAAACTTAGCCGTTTAGCTGCTAGGAGCTCTGAAAGTTTCAGAAACTCTTATTTCAACAATTTATTAAAGATTCTTATTTTCCATTTGCAAACAATAAAACTTAACTCAAAGTGCATTATTTTGTGCAATGAAATGTTAAAAACCTGTTGCAATTTCAAAAATACTTTATTTTAAACAAAAAACGTACTTAAATTCTGTTAAAACTTTCTAAATAGCTTACATGTCAACTGTACAATTTTTAGAGATTTCTTCTCCTACATCGTAAAGCTGTACATAGTATTGTAAGAAACTTCTTTGTATCTTAGCAACAAAATGTTTTGGGACAGAAAAAGGCAGTCTAGATGACTTAATTAATTATGACTTAAAGCAGGTTTTCAAAGTGTCCTCTATCTTCATAAATACATGCGTGCGCACATAAATACATCTTCTTACACAATACACAGTGGTTGCGTTAGCGATTTTTTAACAGTAATTTAAGTACGTTTTTTGTATAAAATAAAGTATTTATGAAATTTCAACAGCCTTTTAACATTCCATTGTAAATAATATTGCACTTTGAGTTCAATTGTATTGATTGCAAATTGAAAATAAGCCTCTGTAATTATAATTGTTGAAATAAGAGTTTCTGAAACTTTCAGCGCTCCTAGCGGCTAAACGATTAAGTTTATCAAAAAAAATACCAAGAATAAGAAAGTCCTAAAATGGAATGTAAAACCCACATATGTCATAAAAAATAGGGGTTTCCATAATAAATTCGAAGAGTGGTCGCCATATTGGAAAATGGCAACCGAATTTGAAAAAACCAAATTCATATTTTTGTATTGGACACTGACTGTTGTAGGCTATGTTAGGAAAAGATTTTCAAGTATAAAACCATTCTATAAAAGCTTTTCAAGGTTTTAATAAAAAGAGTTATTCAGTAACGAATATAAATATTGTTTCACAACATAGACAGAAGCATATACAAAGCTTATGGCACAGTTTTACATCGCTTTCTATTTCATATTAAACATTTACTGTTCCGTTTCTTTCTGTATTTATTTACAAACTGTCTCATTGTTTAACAATGACTATCATTCTAGTCATAAACAAAAACAGAAATAATTTTGCATGGAATTATTTATATTTATTTTTAAACAGATTTACACAGAATACGATTTTATACACTGCATTTAATGTAGATTCATACCAACCCAATACTAGTTAAATACCTAGAAGTGTAAAAATACCTTGCATAGATTTATTTATTCTTTCATATGTTGTAACTAAACAAGGTAGGCACGAAGTTTAAAAGTGTTTGACAGTTTCCTCTCTTCCCAGGATTAAAACAAAAATTGTTATTGATAAATATCTTACCATGCATTTGATCATTGTGTAGTGATTGTAAAAGTAGGTGTTTATTATTTTGTATTTATAGTTTATAAATAACTATATGTAAATTATCCTATACAATTTATTAATTCTTCTTATAAGTTTCTTTATGGAAATGTCCATGAATTAGTATCGATTGAAATATTTACATTGGTCTACATTTATTTAATAGCTCGCGTACTTCGGAAAACAAGCAAAATAAAACGTTTTAGTAAAACTGTTTAGACGTTTACATAACATATGCCCTGAAAATTTCAGAAATTTATACCCTCTTAATAGAACTAATTAACACAAATTTTATTTTTCGGATGGTAGTAGTTTTACTAAATTTCTAAGGTATAAATAATTAGCTGTTCCGATTCATTACAAACAGTTACATTAGATTTATTATGTGAGGTAAGAATAAATATATTTAAGTTTTTTTTTACATTTTCATAGTATAAAGTATGAAATTCTAATATCGAAACTAGAAGCGGTTAAAAAATCTCGCACTTATATTCCACTGAAATTAGATAGATCCTTTTTACTTTTAAACAATTGAAATTGGGTTTACTACTAGATATTATGAACTAATGATTTATGATAGGAACAATTCATAGGAATTACAGAAGTGAAATAGCTTCAAAATTGTGAATTATCAAGCTGCTGGAATTTGTCGTATTATTGATCTTATCTTTTATTGCATAGTTATTATTGCAATGCATAGTTCAATTAATTGTATTTAAATGTTTATAAATAAATAATCTGAATGTTATTAATGTATACAGACGTACATTATGTTTTTAAACAAATATAATAAATGTTTTAAACATTTTTGAATCCACCATTTTTGAGAATTAGTACAAATATTTTCCTAGATATTGTAGTTCATGACAGACAATCATACTAACTAAACAAATATATGTGACCCAAGCAACTTGTTTGTCCAATCTAACGTATTCTATGCTACCTTATAACAACAATAATAAGCGATAAGGTTTAATGTACAATTTGGAATGTTTTTTATACAACAAACTTCTAAATGTGCAATGAAATTACGACCTGTGATGTTTTGATATTAACGTTACTGTAGTCCAACCTTGAGGACTCGCTCGATACAGGGTTTATTTCTGGAATAATCAAGACTATTTGCGTACTGGTGTGACCTTTCGCTACGCAGTTTGTCCAAGTTTCTTATAGAAGCGAAGGTCTTTGAAATATAAATGTTTCCTTATAATGAACCAATTAATAACAAGATAAATTAAATAAAGATTATAAATTAGAAAAAAACTTATAAATAAAACACATTAAAGATAAGCAACAACAAAATAATCAATATATCCATAAATATCATACTATATGAACTAGTAGTTAATATTACGTCCAAACAGGCACTATCTGGCTAATTAAGTCATATTCTTATCTTCTAAAGCGAGAGATAATTGTCTGTCTGCTAAATGGATCTGGAATCTCCGTCTAAGGATTTTTGATTTTTTGATTTTATATGGGGCTTTTGGCCACGAGAAATCGATTGGAAATGGTCACCAGTCTGAGAAAATTCGTTTTCTACGTCTTTTTATTAAATTAAAAAGTGAAATTTGTCCATTTTAAACAATACAAAGCACAGCTGATGCAAATGTTTTCAATGTCATTACAATAATCATCTGTTTTCTTTTAAACTGTATTTTATTAGAGGTAAGCCTAATGTTGTATCTATTTATAGTTACCATGGCAACGAATACTTCTGCTAAATAAACATACCCTTTATTTAGTTGTTTAATGTTATAGGCCTAACCTAAACGATGTTCACGGAAATTTGCAATAATAGTTATTGACGTGAGCGACCTAGGCCCTGCTTATAATCGAGCTTTAGCTCGGTCTCCTGGTACTATATATAATGTTTGACCTCAAGTTCAAGGGAAAAATATTGATATTTTCAAATAATTACCAAGGAAATTCAGATATTTTATATAGTTAACAGGTGGTTGTCTAATTAAAATACATATTACATCTCAGATTTTTGATGTTGATACAGTAATCAGCCATTTACATATCACCATTAAACTGGCATGTAGAATATTTCTCAGTGGTATTTTCACCGTCATTGATTTTATACTGGTTCTTCTTAACCATTTTTACAAGTACCTTTCTAATATATCTCCAAATTGTTAAGCGCATTTCATATTATTTATTATCTTACCTTTCATGTTGTGAATAATCTTAAGTTTTTAGAAGTTTATAAACTAAGTCTTATTTTTTAGAAGAACTTATGCAGAAAAATGTATTAATAAAATTTAAACAATAAGAAATTAGAAATAAAACAGTCTTTGGTTATTTGTTTTAATTTTTTTATTAAACTAAATATTTGATTGATGAACATACATTTTTACTAATGTTATGTGCTATCTAAGTATTATCATTTATTAAAAATGTTTTCTGTATGAGATTATTTTATTTTTGTGTTTAATTCATTTGAATTATTTTGCGCTTAAAGTTTCAAAATTATGTGTGAAGGAAGATAACCCTACTTGGCTTTGGAAACAATTTTACAACCGTAGAATTGTACACACATGTAGAAAAGGTAAACATATGGACAGATTAGAAGAAATAGAAATTTATAACATCTTACGAAAAGAACCTACCAAAAATTTTAAATTCCCAAGAAAATTTTACACCACACCCTATCTATGAATAAATAATCAAATCGGCTGTATGGAATAAGTCGTTGTCGGGATAACCTGTTCTTCGCAGTTGGCAACCCTGATTATCAGCTGTCCAACATTTTAAATAATTAATTGTAACGTATTCTGTTGGCCAACAAGTTGTAAAAATGTAGGAAGTTTTGTGTATTTTTGTGTGCTGTTTTTTTTTTGACGACGTCCCAATGGACATTATTGTTTGTGTTTTGTATGTTAATGTGTTTCGTGTGCATTGTTTTGAAAATGCGATTAATCGTGAAACAGCTGTAACATATTTCATAAACTAAGAATTGGATAACGAAAGCGGTAAGAAACATAAATTTATTAATTTGAATTACGTTATCCGTAGCTAAGTAACAATAAAAGATATTATTATACTTTTTCCTAACCTTCTTTTGTCAGATAAAATAAATATTTCAGGCATTTTCAGAAAACTGGGTGCGCAAATACCGTTTCAATTTGTATCGAAAATATAAGCAGCAGATCTTATTAAATTAACTCGGGCGTGGTCCTTGCTCATGTAGCGTTTGACATTCCTTGTGCATTATTATTATTTACGTGACGTATGACTTTGTGAGCAGTTTACATCCACCGCAGATATTTTTACACCCTGGAGTTTCTACACATCCAACAACAATTTAAATGTTGTATTTGAATAGCAGTTAATTCTTCTGAACTACCATTTTAGTAAATGATATTTACTCTCCTAGTACTAGACATGCTCGCTAACCTTAAAATGATCAACTCAACGCAGAAAAAATATTTTGTATTATGCAAGCAGACATTATATAAACACTATAGAATATGACAGATTATCAGTTTTATGAAATCATCACTTGAATTAAAAAAAAAAAAAAAAAAAGGTCGTAGGTGTGGGGATGTAGGTCGAAGGGAACGGTGGGGGTGGGGGATATCGATGAGTACTGAATGGGAGCGTTCCGGTTGCTATGGTTACCCATCCTAGCTGCCTACGCCTCTTATCCGTTTATTTCCACCACATATTTATCTGTTACAGGGAGATAAGAAACACTACTTTAATAATCCATTTTTCTAGTATAAATAATTTGACTGCCACATCTAACAGACCTTAGAGTTGGTGGGAAAAGTCATACATTCTTCAAATATAGTTTTTTTTTCTGTACACATATTTAGAGAATGGTTTAAAATACAAATGTTTGACTTGGTGTACAGGAAGGGTTGGGCCGAAGTCTGGAATATAATATAATTTTTATCTCTCCTTTTAGTTGATTCGTTATGTGATTTTTGTACAATCTGTATTTCTGCATTTTGGTGCTCCCTATAGACAGCTCAGGTGGTTTAACGGCTATTTAAAACCACTAAAGCCGTCGATTGCGACATTTTATTTTGTTTAGAAGTTGAAAAGTACACAAATTATATTCCAACTAGGGGCTCTGTCCCTGGATGCTTCGCGTCCCAACCCCGCCTCGGCCTTTGGCCTCAGATGGCTGCTTCGCTTCGCTCGCAGTTGGAAAATTCGCTAAAGAATCTCGTTAATCTTTGGCTCGTTTGTACATTGGTTTGTAAAATTATGAAACCAGGCTTAAATATATTAACAGTAATTACAAGATTAATTATAACCTCAAATACATGCTTTAGAAACGTGAGAGGCTTTCATTACGATTTTAGTCCTAGTTCTACTATCTTCTGTCAACTAAAGTTTTGATACCAGGCCTAAATATACTGTAGTAAACATAACCTCAATACTATGTTTCAGAAATGAGCCATGCCTATATTACAAAATTGACTATAAGAATTTATCCATTTTTGCCAAGTTTACTTTTTTTTGAAAAAATAAATTGTTAAGTCAGGAACAATTTATTCTAATTCTAACGTGCTAAAACAGTATAAATTAGATTGTTTTTTTAACAGTAATTAAAAACTATCCAATGAACAGCTGATTTTAGATAATACTCAATCTCGTGGCTTGTTTATAAACAGCTGTTGTTTTGATTGCTTTATTTACTATTTCGTTGTTATTTTGTAACCAACATGGCAACCCATAAGACCCTATGTTAAAATTTTTCAACTTTTAAATTAGATTTTCTCAAAAAGTTGCGTTTTTACACGAAATACAATTATATGGGTGTACTTAAAAATCAAAACTACACCTAAATACAAAATTTCTTTGAATTCGTTAGAGCCGTTTTCGATATCCGCGTCAGATACAAAGATACAAAGATCCAAGAATTGCTTATTTAAAGTAATAGGAATATATTGCCTAGAATAATTTATCACATTGGCAGAATCAAACATAGGAGACTAACTAGTTATTAAGTATATTTAAAATAAACTTTTATATAATGAATAAATAATAATTGGTGAGTACATGTTGTTTAATTTTTTGTCGGCATTAAGGACGTCTTAATATTTTTTGATAAATGTCTAAAAATGCACATGTTTTACTTTGCCAATGATAAAAATCATTTAGGATTGGTTTCCAAATAATTTTTACTGTGCTCTTGAAATTTTCCGTGACATGCTTCTTACAATGGCGCAAATAGTTAAAACTACCATACACCCAACAAAATGTATAGCTGAGAGTATATCTGCCACAAATAATACTGTACGAGACACTATAATCAACAATACTGTGTTTGCATCAAAGATTGTAACCATCATAATAAAAGCCCACAATTCTTTAGAACAGTAAATAGTGTTTTGTGGGTTCGTTACTATGTTTTTAAAACCTATAAAAATAACAATCACAACATTTAGATTGTAAACATAACATCAGTATTAATAAGAAATGCGTAGTCGATTGTTAAAACATCAATCAAGTTTTACTAATTAATAAAGAAACAATCTAGTCAGTTTACAACAATACAATGAACATTGAACTAAATATTCAATAAAACATTCACACAATTCACTGCACCCAATCGGATTGCTTTATTTCGGAATAAATGGTTATAAGTACTTTATATGTCTCAACAATCCTTATTTTTAGTGACATGTTTCACTGACGGCATGTTAAAGCTGACTACAACACTAAACATTGGCAACACTTATACGACATAAAATGTTAGTTTAGTACATTCGTACACGTCTTATTTTATTATAAAAATTGTGTTTACATAGCCACAAGTTGTATCAGCTGTTCAAATTTCTTGACTGTGGCTAGTATTGTTGTTAGTGTTTTATGTTAAGTTTCAGCCTGAAGATGCTTTAGTGAAACATGTCACACTAAAAACAAAGAGTGTTGACGCATACGAGGAATTCATAAACATTATTTATTTATTTTTAGTAAACCATTAGCCTTGAATCGTAAGATAATGGAAACTAAAATGTCTAATAAAAAAATCATATTTTTGGTAATTTTGCTAAACCTTGCAAAGGACTATTTTTATTAAAAATAATAAACTATTTAATGCGCAGATTTGTATCGTGGGTACAATAGTGCTAATAGAAACTTTATTTGTTTAAAAAGCATTAGGGAAGCGAAATTCCTAGCATTGGTTCAGTTTGGAAAAGTAAATGCCAAACAAAGAGTGAGATTAAATACAACATGTTCTCTTATATATTGACGATTTCTCTTTTAATTTATACTCATAGACACGCTATGAGTCAAGCTCTCTTAATAAAACCCCAGTTAAAATAATGAAAAAAGTAACACTTGCACAGACAAGTGCATGATCATAATTCTTTGCTCAGCGAACTTCATTGTTTGATTTTCTTTTTCAACTTGTAATTCTGGCGTGTCTTTAAACTAAAGTATGTGGAAAACAGATTAAAACAAAATACAAATTAATTACAATTATGGAATCATCCAATTCAGTTAATTATTTATTTACCTTATGTATCTATAAACATGGAACTACTCCTGGTAATGGAAAATGCTTGTTTCAGTGCAGTAATTCAAATACAAAATGTTTGAATATAATTTTACAAGTATCTGTGTGATTGTGTTTTTGTTTATTTTTAAAAGACATTTTTTACATTTTGTATTACTATAAAAGCGATTTAATTGCATTATTGAGTACTTTATAATCACATAAGTTTAGTATAAATATAATAATGAAATTGTAGTATTAATACTCGAATAATTAATTCGCTTCGACAGAACAATGGTGCTCAAATGAACTGATAATATAAATCGTAAATAAGTGTTGTTAGACGAGGATTAGTTTAAACATACTTGGACGGATTTTTATTTAACTTGATTAAACTGCAATCGGCCTGCAAACGTTATATCAAATTGAGTATTTCAATGTACATTTAATTGATTAAAGAACTGTATATTTTTAAGAAACGGAAACTTAATTTGTCTTCCATACTTTAAACATTTAAATGTAGATCCTGCTCATTTATAGTAAAAATATAGCTCTGTATTGATCTGTGATTACGTGAAGAATATAAATATAAACTTATTTCTAAAAATAACTAAAGAACAAGCGTATCAGGATGTGTAAATTTTACACTTTAACAAAAATACCAAAATTAATAGGTGTTCACAAAAATTTTAAAATGTATACATTTGCATTAATTATTTGTTTTTAGTTTGAGAGAAATATTTTTAAGTAAGGGGA
>JAGFPH010000072.1:259843-311458 GCA_018207615.1 Philaenus spumarius
TTTTGAAGTAAGGAGCTTATGGTTATTAATTATTTCTAATTTTTAATTTTATTTCGTATTATTAATAATGATTTGAATTAGATTTAGAGATGATGTTTGCTTTGTTGTTGTACATCATCAGTTTTTATTATTAAGTAGTTTTGAGAATTTGTACCTCATTTTGTCTTTATGTTTAATTCGTTATTTTGTAGATAACCTACTTTTGGAATATTGTAATTTTGAGTGAATATTGACCTATTTTAAATTAATCTACTCATAGATTTACCTCTTTGAATATTAAATATAGGTTCGGCTGGACTTTTATTTTATTTTGTATTAGTTTTTAAACTGATTGTAAACTTTAAAACAAAGCTTTTAAGTTTATACCAAAGTAAATGATTTTTGTCCTTGCGAACATTAAATTCATAAATGTACTGGACATAATACAATTTATTTTAAACAAATTTACTAAACAAAATTGAAAGGTATGTGAAAAATTATAAAATTTTAGTTCCAAGCGTTGACGTAATATTTTCTAATGATGTGTAATCACTAAGAGTTTTATTTTATGTAGTTTATCACATACCTATAACACAAATACACTATATATATGTTCACAGAAAATAGCTTTTAGCCATCCAATTTATAACAAAGTTAAAAACCATAAGTTCAAAGATTGTTTAACATCAAAATATTGTATCTTATTAAAAAATTTTTTTTTAATGAATATATGTTACATTATATAAAATACTTCCAGACTACATGCTTTATGGCTAGAACGAAAAAACCCGAAGTTCATAGATTAGTCAATTTGCTTAAAATAGTTCTAGTGCAAAAGCACGCAACAGCGTTAAATTTGTATAAATTACTTAAGATAAAAATTTTAATAATAATTTATTATACTTAATCACAAAGTTGGTCCTATCAGTTTCCAAGCTACATTTTTATTTCACCAATTATTTACCGAATAAAACATAAATCCAATACTAGATGCTTAAGGCCCATATTTGTGAAATAAATTACTTTCACGAAATCTTACTTAAGCTTTACGTCTTTAATACTGATGCTAAACCCCAAAAGAATCAAGTTCGTAATGAAGCTCAGAATACGCACGTTTTGTGTCTAAACTTCCCTCATTCCTCCCTAATCAGCCCTTTGTGCCTTGTGTCAATGTAACACGATGGATATAAAATGCTTTCCTTCCTCCAGTGAACAGAGAAATTATGATGATTATAACAAAAATATTTTTATGAGTAGGTTCCTCAATCTTAAAACGGATTTGGTGAAAGTTGTTTGAATCTTAATAAACGTATTGTGTTACAGATAAAAAGAGCTCCTTAAAATTATTTCACATTGAAATATTTGGCAATAGATGCATTTTAATAGCCACAAATTGTGTACTGATTTAGGAAGAAGAGAGATACATTTTAATACAAAATTAATGCATTATGATTATTTGTCTTATTAAATAAATATTACAGAATAAATCAATAGGCTACAACCGTCTTCTAATGTTAACATTTCAGATAAGAAATCGAGAACTTATAAGGGAAAGAAAAAAAGAAAAAAATAGAGAGCACCCCAAATTGTTTTTATATAATAATATGATGCTGTTTCTGCTAGTTTTTTTATAATACATTACCAGGCTTTAATTTATTACCGTATTGGTTCAACTTGAAAAACTAAATTTATAATTTTAAAACAGTTTTAATTTGTGTGGTACTTGCAATAATCGAAACTATTTCAACAGCAAAGATCAAAGCTATCAACTCTTTGTCAGGTTCTTTAATTTGTATGTCAGGTTCTTGTATATCGTCTTTGGTTTTTAATGCAAAATATAATAATGTACACCACTTTTCTTTTATACGTGCTCAATGTTATTCTCTTCATTTTATTGTCTTTTCGTAAAATCAAGAGAAAAAGTTATATTATGAGAGGTATTTATGGAAATATATTTGTAGATTATATAATCCAATCCTAAGAGTGATCTTGTTAATTTTAAAATTGAATCAAAACTCGATGAAGACGGTGTCGTTGTTGCTAAATCCATAGCTTTAAAAAAAATGTGCTTAACTAAAAAAACAACTTGATTTTAGTTAATAAGTTCAAAATATTTTCGAATATAATACTATCGTAAATTAGGAAGTAGTAAGAGTGATTGTGTTATGTTTGCATTCATTCCTTGAATACGATTTTATAATAAAAACTCGCTGACCCGATCCGGCTTTGCACGGATAGACAAATCAAAGTTAAATGTATATTAACAAATAATATATATCAATAAATATATTACATACTATGTATTTCTTTGGGAGATTTCTAGTAACTTTGATCCCCAAACCCTCATAATTTTTTTTTTTTTATCTTTCGTAGCGACCACCTAGGGCCCTAGAGGAAGCTACATACCAAATTTCATTCAATCCGATCGGTGATTTGTTTTAGTAACTTTGACCCCCCCCCCTTCCACTTCCTAAAATTTCGAATTTTTTTAAAAACCTTTCTTAGCGAGCACCTACGTCCCTAGAGGAAGCTACAAAACCCCCCCTCCTAAAATTTCGAATTTTTTGAAACAAATTCGTAGTGAGCACTTATAGCCCTAGAGGAAGCTACATACCAAATTTCATTCCAATTCGTTCGGTAGTTTTGAAGAAATCGTGATTTAATAACTTTGCTCCCCCCAAACCACCCCTAAAATTTCGAATTTTTTCAAACCCTTTCTTAGCGAGTGCCTATGGCCCTAGAGAAAGCTACATACCAAATTTCGTTTCAATCCGTTCAGTAGTTTTTGCGAAATCGTGATCAGTGTGTCAGTCGATTTGGCTTTTATATATCTAGACTACAAGAAATCAATACAACAATCAACTTACTAATTATTTCAAATTAACTAGTTTATGACAGCACCAGTTAAAAAAGTTTCATTTATAAAATATGACTTTAAACTTTGATAGAAAGTGGGTGATATTTTCCAAGGTTGTTTAAATAATTACCATTATTTCTACTACAATATTTTCCTTGATATTCAAAACTGTAATATGTAAAAAATGATTCAATATTTTCAACATACTAAATGTTTATTCTGTTTATGAGTAGGAGTAATTGTCAATTGCTGAAGCAATTGTAATGCAGCAACGATCAACAATTTCTTAACATGATTTTCATGTTGAGAAAATTTACAATACTTATAACTTATTTAATTGTTATAGTTTTATGTTTCCGTAGTGTTAATTTGAAGACCCCTCATTACTAAGGAAGTAAATATTAAATAAGGATAAATATAAATTGAATGTTCTGCAAATACAGAAATAAATTTCTACATATCTGTTTCAGTAGACTTGACTGTATAATTAAACACATACGTTTAGTAACAATTAAAACTTTAAAATTGCATAATCCTTGTACCACAATAATTCAACTATTTTGTATTATTTGAATAATTATTGTATATTGTTAAAATAAAGTCCAGGAAATTTCCTGTTTCAATCCACACACGTCTACACACTTTATCTCACAAAACCCCTATTTGATTTTCTTGACAAAAGAAATAGGCGTTGCGTGTAAGCGTTTCCCAAAAGGGTACAATAAGATTAACTTTGATAAGTTTGCATTTACTAGTACACAGTATAAATTACCAAAAATCATAAATGCTAAATTAAATAAATTAAAACTATAAGTTTCATGAAAACACTAAAAGAGTACGCAAAACTACATTTTACACACTTAGTTCCTGTATTTATCTATAATTAGGTTATCAATAATGTTAAAAATTATACGTCAGTCGAACTACTTTCTTGTAGACCTACAGTTTTGTAGACCTAAAGTAAAAATAAATTTAATAACAAAAAAAGATACAGCTACGTTTCATGAAATAAACATCAAAAAATTTAAAAAAGGAGACATTTTTAAGAAATGAAAGTATGAACTCAATGCTCTAAAAAGATTACTTTAAAATAATTAAATAATTTCACAGCATATCTTCGCAGATAGTTGAAGTTCTAGTGAAGTACGATCAATGTAAACCTTATAAATTGCATTCACCCTACTGCCCATTCTAAATACAAAAATAATTACAATACCATAAGTTTATTTCAAAAACTTTTTCATCCCATAGTCTATGTGTTCATAGTAAAAATTCACCTGTTGCAGACGTGGATAAAGCAGTAAAGAGACGAACTAATTGCAATATCAAGAGCTGATTTCAAAGACATTTTCACCCAATATTCGATGTATTCAGATATTGAAAATTCATTTTTTGCAGAAGTGGAATGGAGAAGTAAAGAGACAAACTAATTTGCAATTATTGCAATATCAGGAGCTGATTTCAAAGATATTAACCCCATAGTCGATGTGTTCAGATAGTGAAAATTCATCTTTTGCAAACGTAAATAATTATACGAACAACCTTATTAGTAAATTAATATTTAATTCCTGGATGTATATTCTGTTCTTTCAATACCATGACTTGAACAATAAAAGAATATTTTATAGTCAGAAGAGTTGTAAAATCATGGTTTAAAATCCATTAATTACGACTTCTTGGGACCGAATGACTACTGGAGTTTCTGACCTAAATTGTACCCTTAAGGGAGACTTGAAGTTTCTATGAAATGCCAAATAATATTTGTATAATCTTATATTTTCCTACAACTTAAGTGATTGGTATAATATACTAACCCGTTACAACTATAGAATAGTAATTGGTTTCTGAAATTACGATTATGCCACTTAGTAGATTGACTAGACTTAACAGCCACAAACACATTTCAGCGAATTCAAAATAATTATTCTGTTCATCTTGATATGATCGGATTAGAACTAAAGTAATAAATACAATTTCAATTGCAGAATATATAACAATTTTACTTTTATTTTTACTTCTGCGTGGTTTAACCCTCGAAGTGCTATCGACTCTAAAAGAGCCGATTCGGCCCCCGTGTAACGTGCTACCGACTCTATAAAAGCCGATTCGTAAAATCGATATATGAATATAATATATTATGAACTTTTTCATTATTTTTTACTAGTGAAATCAGCACAAAAAGTGCTCGGAACATTATGCAAATGTTAAAATAAAACTTATTATAGCTTATTATTATTTTTCCTTTTATTTTTGTCAATATCTCTGTTATCCTTTGAGCTACAGACGAAATAAAAAAACCCATTGTGTTTTTCATTAAAAAAGTTAACTTTTTTGTCTCTTGTAATTGTTTTGTAAAGTTAGCGGTTTTTGAGATATTTGACATTAAAAATTATAAACGGCCGCCATTTTTTAAATATTTAAAATAATTTTTTAGTTTTTCGTACAGTCATAAAAACTTACGAAACAAGTATGTATACTAAGTTTGATCTCAATATCTTTTTTACTTACAAAAGTATAAAGTATTTTGTAAAAAACACATACAGACAGACGAAAAAATAAGCACCGTAGTTTATATTGCGAAATATGTTTGTCTGGATCCCAGAAACATATCCACGAAAGGGGTCCAGAGAGTTCGGGGACACTATGTATATAGTAATGAATATTATATGAAACTTAAAACCAAGCAATGATTTTGTAAAAAAAAGGCCAAAAGAGAATTTGTACTCCAATATTTTTTTAATGTTTAATTTTTTAACGTAAAATCTAATAAATACTTATATAACAGAAAATTTAAAATATTTTAAGAAATTTTATTTTAGGATTAGCTTTTAATATTGGTATAAATTATGGTAATCGACTTACTTTTAGCAATATGAATCCCTTGGATCCAACCTTAGAAGTTAAACAAGGCAGACTAAAGCGTCTGTCATTTATAATTCACTTTAAATAAAATTAGCTTAATGTGATATGTTAGCAAGTGTATGAGAGCTATGATTGTACGGAGAGCCAAAACAGCAACAAGTGAAGCTATAGTTGGCCGGGGAACAACTCTGCGCGACAATATATCATTGAAACAATACGTCAGCCAGCCAGAAAACACTAACTTTTACCAGCCCACTTAGGGCAATTGCTTATCCTATCCTCTTTAAACTGATAATTGAATTGTTTCCAAAATTTGTTACGTTGAAAGGGTGTTCAAAAATCCGTTTAAAACATTTGAAACTTTTCCTCACATTAAACTAAAGAAAACGTTTATAAAATTTGATTTGTGTTTTTAACAAAAAAATTACTTGTATACTGCAGAGCTTTCTTTATATAGTTCCTAATTTCTGTAAACCTATTTATTGAAAAATTATTATTTGAAACAAAATTATTTTATTATTATACATATTACAAAACAAAACTATAATCAGAGATAAAATATTTTTTCTGCGACGAATGACACCACTTATTATTTTTTTAAAAGTAGGTATAATCGGGGAAAGCATAACCGGAAACAATATATTGATTCCAAAGTATGTAGCTTTAAATTTTTTCTTTTTTTTATGACAGTCGGACTATACTTTAGAAGTCGGGAGAGTAACTGGCGAAGGTCCTACTGCCAATAACTAGTGAAACTATGGCCCTGACTGCAGCAAACTGTACGATCGCGCTAACCATTGGCTCTTTTTCACTAAATCAAGCAATAAAGGAGCTAAAGATATCGTCTCTTGTAAAACACATAGTTTCTATGTTATTTAAGAAATCTTAAACCTGTAAAGTGAAAATTTTCAAAAAAATAGTTTTAAAAAACTAGTTGCCTCCTTACTAGTTGTAAAAAGAAAGGAAAGTAATGTATAATGAAAAAATATCTAAGCAATTCGGAAGTGAGTAAGTGAGGGTTAAATTATCGAGTGTATAGCTCTTTACGTGAGAAATGTCTGTTTTTAAAAGATTGGTACATCTTCCGACTTATCTTATATAAATTGAATTATGATGATTTAAGGCGATGATAACCACCCAGGGTTTTCGCCTATAAAAAAAAATTGTGATTATTTAGTGACATGATGTGGCAAATTAAATTTAGATTGAATATTTTAAATTTGTATATAAGGCAAACAATTTATTTATGACCAACAATATGTAGTATTCACGTTTGTACTAGTTTATACAAAATTTTCAACTTTATTATAAAATTATGGAATAGGTATAATTGAGGTTCAAAATACCAAAGAGAGTTTGTCGAGTCAAGTTTAACTTGTAATACCAACGACAAATTACTGGAGTGAGATAATTCCCTGCGTGCATGTATTTTTAATGAGAATTTAATCCCACTTGTTGTAAGCGAGCGGCCAGCCTGATCCCAGTCCTCTTAGTTTAAAATGTGTCTTTCATTGTGTTCATTAAATGTATGTTTGCCATTTTCATGATGTTTCTAGAAGGAAGGTCTATACGAGGATGTATTTAAGATATTGTATTGGAAAATTTTGTCATACTTGTGTCTGTTATCGTTATTTTCCTTTTTAATTTTAATTTATTCCTGAAACAAACATGACGTTGTTTTCAGCTTGCAGAGTTGGAAAAATGTTTTGAAAATTATTACTATCTATGCTTAGAACATATTATGGCGCATTAAACAGTGTACGGTAAATATATCTACAGGGCGTAAACAAATTTAGTTCACATTAAATATTCAGATTTTCCATAAATAGTATCCATTGACGCGATAATAATATCTATCAATAAGTAATTGGAGTATTTAAATTATTACTTCTGTCAAACGTCAGTTTGTACACAGAAATATAACTTATTTTAATCTCTTATTTTGAGGGAAATTAAGTTTGTATATCTCAAGCATGATACAACAACAAAATTTCATTACTAATGGTTTTAAATGTTTTTGTGTCATTTTCATTTCATGGTCCGTGTTTAAATTACCTTGCAATTAATATAGTATATTCACAAATATAAATATATATTAATGACAGCTAGCAAAAGGCTCCATGGCGTAAGAAAATGCATAGATATTATTAATATATGTTGTATTAGGGGCTTTAGGCGGGGGTCTCCTTTATTGACCATTTTATTTAATTTTTTTTTAAATATTAGAGTAATGGATAAACTTATATTAATTCAAATTTTATAGTGATTTGTTAACTCTGTGCCAATGAATCTTTAGCTTATTATGTAAGTAATTAATAGTTCATCTTAGATTGAGTGTTGGCAAGAGCGATGAACTAAAAATATATATTTTTACATTTATATTGTAAGATGTAAAATTAATTGATCACTATGTAAAGGTTAATTCCCTGCAATTTGTATTCCTTGACATTATTCAGTTGCAGATTTTTTTTTAATTTAGTAATAATTTATTATTCTTTACTAAAGTAAAGCAGATTTAATTCATTTGACTCTAGCTAAGACATCTAATGGATGAAAAAAAATCTGAAACAGCTTAGTATCTCTTCTTTGATGCTTACTAGTCACGCACTAACTTTGTTGTATTCATAATATATACTCATACTAGCTGCTCGATAGATATGCTTTGCACGGATAGACAAATCAAAGTTAAATGTACATTAACCAAAAAAATATGTCAATAAATATATTACACTATGTATTTCTTATGGGGATTTTTAGTAACTTCGAACCCTCCGACCCCCCCCCCTCCCCTAAATTACAAATTTTTTGAAAACCCTTCTTAACGAACACCTAGGGTCTTAGAGGAAGCTACATACCAAATTTCATTCCAATCAATTCTGTGGTTTTTTTTAGTAACTATGGCTCCCTTAAACCCCCCTAATATTTGATTTTTTTAAATTTTTTCTTAGCAAGCACATAGTGTCCTAGAAGAAGTTGCATACCAAATTTTATTCCAATCCGTTCGGTGGTTTTACTTTAGTAACTTTGACCACCAACAACCCCCCCCCCCCCCCAACAATATCTATTTTTTTTTTTTTCAACCTTTCTTAGCGAGCACCTAGAGAAAGCTACATACCAAATTTCATTCCAATCCGTTCGGTGGTTTTTGAGATTTCGTGATAAGTCAGTGAGTGGTGTTTGGATGTTATATATATAGATTGAGAACTGTGGGATTCGTAAAAGTAAGCCCTTCCTTAGACAATGATGTAAACTTAAAATTCAATAAACACTTGAACAATTT
Organism: Philaenus spumarius; assembly: GCA_018207615.1. Taxonomy (NCBI): domain Eukaryota; kingdom Metazoa; phylum Arthropoda; class Insecta; order Hemiptera; family Aphrophoridae; genus Philaenus; species Philaenus spumarius. The sequence continues at coordinate 268,822 of JAGFPH010000072.1, forward strand.
GGGTCGAGTCTCTTCATTGCTGTTCAATCCTCGTATTGATTGTCCTCGAAGGTTGTAGTTTAAATTTAATACCTTGCCGCGACATCGAACGATATAGATAAACCCCGCGTCTCTTGGTTTATAAAATGTATATTTCAATAGTCCAGCCCAAGGAGGACTTTTAGTTTGGTAACTTAAGGAGTTGAAATAGTAGCCTATTGTAAAGTAAACTCATTGAAAAATAAATATATATTTAGGATGAAAGAAAGGTACGAGCAATATACGATTTTTATTGTGTAGAGATTTAAAAGAAAAATCATCTTACGGTTCAAGACTTTTAAATAAACAATAACAAAATATTCGGTATTTCTCAATTAAGTTTATAAAGTTACAACAGATAAAGTTTAGGTCAAGTTACCTTTTGTTCAATCCTAAAACAGAATACATTGAACTGCAGCATTATTGTGAGAAGTAAGAAAATATCCTACGAAATTTGAGCTCCTGCTGGAAATTCAATTTTGTATTATTAGTTTAAATTATTGTTGAATTTGTGAGAATTTGTATACATTCTAAGTATGCTGCACACTGTTCTTTGTTTAATTAGATGTTTATGAGCAATATTTCCTTTGCTGTGTGTCACTTAAAAAAAAAACATGTTTTTATAATAGTTCTTTTGTTAAGAGAACCGTTGGTTTGAAACTTCTGAAAAAAAATCATTTAAATTACTGGTTTGATTTTTGATTCTTAATGTCTTAAACACGCTAAATAATTTCTCAAGAGCTTCTGTTTGCAATGGTTATTTCATGGTAACCAAACAATTTGTATTAAAATAAAATATCGATTAATGAAATTCCACCATTCATTGTTTAACAAATCCGTTTCTAAGGCATCAATACATCCCTGAACAGAGTAATAATATTATCTTACTTCAAAGGTATTTTACCACAGTAACTTTAAAAAATTGTTCAATATGAACTTTTTAAAACGTAATCAATATCTTAAATGATCCATTTATATTGAAAAAATATTAATTTGATCACCTTAAACATTTCTGAGGATGTTATGTCGATAAAGAACGATTATAGGGTTTGAGAGTTTGTACATTTAGTTCCTAGTTTTCAATAAAAACATGTCTCATCCCGTCTTGAATAAAGAACGATAATTACTGTTTTCCAATCAACTATTTAACGGTTGAAGCATAGAGGTCATAATGATATAACTTTCCAGTAAGATCATAAATATCATAAAATATTCCTTTCTCCAGCTAGCGCGGAAAGCGACCCGCCCGGGGTTTTAACAATGAAATGTATTCATTTATTAATACTGTACAACGAATATGAATGAAAATTCACTTCAAGGTAAAAGTCAACAACTTACTAATACAAGCGAAATTAGAAATTGCATAACTCAAATATTAATGTTTTTAAAAGTCTCAGGTGGATTTATTTCTTGCAGGGAGTCTTATATAAATTGTTTTAACAAAATGTTTCCTTTTCCTGGCTTAGCACTGAAATTTTGTTCAGGGAGAGTCGTGTTATATAGTTACATCTTATTTAGATTTTACTGATGTTCAAAATAATTGAATAAATTATTTTTGAAACTAACAGCAGATTGACAATGAAGCAGTCATCAATGGCAGAAAATCTAAATCTATGTTTGAATGTTGTTGATATTTAAAGTATACATTTTGTTAACAATAGTTTTTCTTAGTAGGGAGTAAAATACTTTCCCAAAGAAAATATTTCTTTAAGTGTAATCTTTATTATATTTGCTCTGGTTTAGATAACGTTGTTTTTTCTTTGTGAAAACCCTTTTGATAAAACTACTATATAGCTGTTTCTTCAAAATGTGATCAAATTTATAACATTTTTTTTTTTGAGATTTGTGAGTATAACATACGTTCAGAGTAATTTATTATTGAAAATTAGTTTTTGTATTATGTTGAAGGTGAAAGGTACAACGAAAAAGAAAGAATTAGACTTTCCTATATGTTACTAGAGGATGTCTTCATTTTTTGTTACTTACTTCAGGTTTAATTTTTTTACTGTAAAATACAACTTTGTTTTTGTTCTACAAATAAATCCAACTCTTCGTTATAAGGTTGTATCGCTGTAAGTAATAATTGCATTTAATTTCAATATTAAGATATTAGGTAAAAGTAGAACGTCTGCAGAATAGATGCATAGGGTTAAAGTTAACTCAGAAATTGAGAATTCTTGTATTTAGCGAAATTCTAATGAAATAATTGGATTTTTAAAATTTTTGTTTATTTTCCGTTGCATTAGATTGAATACGTGTTTAAATGTTTCCATTATGTAACAATAACACTGACCATAAGCTGACCCATAAAAATATTTCGCAAGTTAGGAGTTCTTACCTGATTTAACAAGTTGATTAAGTGCAGTTAGTTATGTTTATTTGTTTACATTGGTTTATAACAGTTGCATATATAATGTAAACAATCAAACTAACAGCTATCATGTTAGTTAAACAGATTGTTAATAGATGGTTTCATAAGGTAGCATATGACGTACAATATAAAAGACTGTTAATCAACTTTTGTAAGGAAAACATGAATTTTAAGCTGTTTGTCTTATGTTTTGTCAATTGCGGGGAGCATAAGCTTTAAAATGATGCTTGAGTAATTAATTTTGATGAAGAATTAAGGGAGATATCGCTTAGTGAGAAAAAAATACCCTTGTTGTTTCTTGCGTTGAAAGAGAAATCAAAACCTAGTGTTTTCACAAAAATTCACCGAAACAGTAAAGGATTTCTTACATGAGTTCCTTTGTACGTCTAAAACGTAGCTTTGACGAAACTAAAAACTCGAGAAACCCGGAGTAAATAAGAAAGCAATTTAATTTATATTCATCGTGTTACATTGACACAGGACACAAAGGAAAGGGTATAGAGGGTAGATTACCTACACAGCTTGTGCGTATATTGAACTTCATTGTACTCTTGGGATCATTCAGAGTAGTACGAAGCAGTTTAGTAATTTAATCATGGAATAATTTATTTTTACGAAACAAAATAACAATATCAGTCGACATGGAAACCTTCTCATTTCCCTTTAATTTTGTATTTTATTCCCATTCTTTAACGTAAATATTATTTTTCTTCTTCTTCACAAATCCACCCATTTTGGCTCTATATTCGTCCTTAAGGATATATAATTCTCTCATTATTATATGTGTTCTATGTAATTTAAAATAAATGTAAAAGCACCAAGTATCTACTTTATCTCTTAGATTCTAATTTTATCTCAATTTTATTCTTTCGCCGCTTAAAGCATTTTATGCTATTGTTCATATTTTTGTGTTACTCGTTAACTAGAATGGTGTGAAACTTTATTATATTCGCTTTAAAATATTAAAACAAAATATGGAAAAGATTTATTTTTAATTACCTGCATTGAAAACCATAAACATTGTTGAGGGTGGTTCATCATTCCCAAACAATTTATTATTATTATTATTATTTGGTTTTTATGAATTTGAAATGCTAAACACTCATAATGAGTGACCAACTGGATGAAACCCTTGTAAAAAAATAACAGGGTTAAAAATAACATCTTTAACATTTTGATGTTATTTAAATGGGGAAAAGTTATAATTTTGATTGGCCATTAAGTTGGATAGAGTCAACATACAGACCTCCGGTTTGAGCCAATCTTCTTCTTTTATCAAGACCTTTAAAATGAGGTGTCACTCAATAGGGGTTCTTAGTTAAAATATTCAACTTATCCCCAAAATTCATTTTTGGGGGAGGGTTTGAAATTAACGATACAAAAAAAAACTCTATTTTTGTTCATATTAACAATCCCCAAAGCAAATCTCTTTATTTCATTAATAAAAAAAAAATAATAGGGGTTGGGACTTTTAAGACACCTGGTATATGTCAAAACTATATTTACTCAATCAGTATTTACAGACATCCCATAGACTTGAAACCTGTTTCAATTAATACAATTTTACATTACGAGTTACCAAACGATATTCAAACCTTAGCGTACGTATAGTTTTAGTAGATTTAAATCACAAAAACTTGTAATTATAATTTACAAAAGTAATAGTTAACAACTTAAAATTGTATTTAATAAACTTTTCAATTGAGTTGTTGTTTAATTTCTCAAGAAGAATGTCGTTCACCGCAGACTTCAAAATACATTATTAAAACAATGACTACATATATTGATATGTAGTCATTGATTAAAACTCTTGAGTTGAGTGCATTTTAAAAGATTGAGTGGTTTATTTCCCAACTTGTATTCTTGAATTTCTTTTGTCAAAAGATACATACATTATTGCCTGAGATTAGTAAAGAAATTTAATAAAGTTTACGATTATTGTGCATTAAACAAATTTGAATAGTATTTTAAGTGACAGAATCATATCATTCCGTCAACTTAATGATCTGTTAATCTCAAATGAAACTGTGTTAAATTTAAAAGGAACGCTGGCAGTAAATACAACATGTTTTATGACAGTAACTTAACCGGCCAATAACTTAACATGGCTTTGGGTGCTTATATTTATACAGTAAAATTCAACTCAGAGTGAGGCGGAAGTTCAAGCCTACGAGGGTCAGCACGGTCGACTGGTTTCCGCTCCACACCTACCTGAATTTTACTTTTTTATAGTAGCATTATGCAAACTTTTTTTATAACAAGAAAATATAAACATAAATCACATAACGTATATCGCGGTCGTCAGTTTATTTTGATACCAAATTTGAAGTAAATCGGTAAATGTTGAGTAATTAAATAGTTCTTAGTTACATTAAAAGCTATGCCATTTAATTACTCAACATTTACCGATTTACTTCAAATTTGGTACCAAAATAAACAGACGATCATGGTACACAACGTTATGTGATTTATTTTTATATTTTCTTGTTATAAAAAAAGTTTGTATAACGCTACTATAAACAATTAAAATTCAGGTAGGTGTGGAGCGGAAACCAGTCGACCGTGCTGACCCTCCGTAGGCTTGAACTTCCGCCTCACTCTGAGTTGAATTTTACTATAAAACATATTTCATGAGTGACTCTCAAACTACATACAATGGAGTTCCATAGAGGTCCGTGCTTTCGGCAACTTTATTTCTGATTTTTATGAATGATTTGCTTGAAGAAAATTTTGAGGGAATAATCAGCGTCTTTGCTGATGATATCGCTCTGTGGTATGTTAGCAGCACCTGGGAATTGGTTGAGACAGAACATGATTACTGACTTAACAGTTTTATAGAAATGGTGTTCAAATAATGATATGACCGTTGATGTGGAAAAAATCAAATACGTAGTTTTTGATTTAAGGGGATTTCAATTTGGGGAGACTTTGATCTATTACAATAATATGTTTCTTGGTCCTGATTTTTGTTTGTGTCCGTCCGTCCAGCAAATAGATGATATCAAGTTTTTAGGCACTTATCTTGACAGCAAAATTACATGGAAGAAACACATTCGACAATTAAACTCTAAACTACGTTCATATATAAGGAAATTCTATTATTTGAGAAACATCTGTAACTTAAAAGTACTACGAATGTTATATCATGCGTTCATACATTCCAAACTACAATACGGAATAGAGTGCTGGGAAGGGGCCTGTATGGCCGCGACTACACCTCTAATTGTCACCCAAAAACATTTTATCCCAATTCTATTTTTCAGGCGTAAGCGCCACCATTCTTTTCCCTTGTTTCAACAACTAAATATATTGTCCCTGAAACATTTATTTATATATAAAGTCCTACAGTAGGAGCGGAAATACTTGCAATGTCCAAATGTATTAAACAAGGAGTACTGCCCAGATGCACATAAAAAGACCAAAAGTGAACAAAATTTGCTACAAAAAGTCTTTTTTATATATTGGTCCAAACATATTTAATAAATTGCCATTGCAGATCAGGAATGAACCAAGGATAGTAAAATACATGCACGAGTGAAGGGTTGACTTTGGACTTTCGAGTCCTGCGATGAACTATTTGAGAATCTGGTGTAGTGAATGTTTTATGTATTGGTTTGGTTGGAATCCATGTGTTTATATGTATGATAGTTTGTAGAAGTTTGAGTGTATGCGAGTATGTGTGTAAGCAATTGTGTGTTTGGATATAGTTTGTTTGATTTAATTATGTATGCAGATGCCTGCGAATAAAATATACCGCCGCAGGGGTAGCCGCATTATATCAAAATGTTAATTATAAATATAGGCTAATTATTTTGTATTTATTTCTGTTTTTATTAATTTAGTTATTTTGTATTTAGTTTAGTTTTTCACACTAACCACTGAATACTGGAAGAGATGGTTAGATATTTCCGAACCAGTAAAATGTATATACTATATGTAAATAATTGGAGGAAAATAAATATTATTATTATTATTTTATATACTTAGTCTATGTATTATGGGGACATGTATATAATTTGCGAATTTCCATAAGAAATCATTTGAGGTGACTCTTACGGCTAGACTTAAAGTCGGGAGTGGCCAATGAAAACTGATTATATTCCCCAAAAGACGTGTTGGGGTGTCATAAAAAATTTATTGTAAAGACCACATTTTAAGTCCGATTTGTTCCAAATTTCGTTTTTAAAGTCGCTCTAACGAGTTCGTTAACCAAACAAATCCAGGTTATGGGGTTTTATAAAACAAATATTAGCTTATTATGCACATTTTGTTTTTGTTTTTTTACACGACTCTCTATCCCGTCTGAATCCCCGAAAATCGGTCAAAACGAATTTGCCCGCTGCGAGCGAAACGAAGTACTCTATAATCCGAAGCCGTAAGGTTCAGGTCAAAACTAGCAACGTGAACGTTTCTGCTGCTAGCGGGACGAAGCAGCGCGTGAGCTGGGGCTAGAGACTGATGGTGTAATATATTTCGTATACGCAGCAGCTATCCTAATGCCTTCTTGAGTAGACCAATTTCCCAAATTGTCAGTTGATATCCTTAATTTTGGAAGTTCGCTCAAGTCACGTCAGAGGTTCACACATTGGTTTTATTAGTCGTTTGGACAAGTTCATTACAGGAAGCAAGATGTTTTACCAGAAGTAATTTTTTAAAATATTTTTCTTACTAAAATAACAGTTTTTGGGTGTATTATAAACAAAAATATAGTAGGTTGTTCTACACATTTAGCTTTTTTACACGACCTTATAGCCCGTCTGATTCCCCGAAAACCGATCAAAAGTAAACTGTCATAAAAGTACCCGTTTCAAACCAAGTGGGGATTTTACCGTTTAGACAGCTTTCTGATCGAGGGCCGCAAGGTGGAGTTGCAATCAAATTCTACTAATATATTTCGGTCAATCAGGAGCTATTCAACATTGCATTAATATACACTATATTTTGGAAATTCTCTCAACTAACATCAGCGGCGTGATAGAATTATTGTTGTTTTAACATTTACCATTTAAAACTATCTTAGCTTATCCTAGTTAATTAAATAATATTTAAATTTTCACGCCTGAGTATTGGCGATAAAATTACACATATTGCAAATAGTAAAATGAATTTACTGAAAATAAAATAACGAAATTATAATAGCAAACAATGCTTATATAGAGTCTTTTTATGTTTTGTATTTTTTTTATTACGCAACAGTTTTATTACATTTTGCAAGGGTACATAGAGTATCAAATATATTCTCAAAAAGGTTTTATGTGTTGGGGTAACTAATTTTTGAGACAGTTGAACTAATAAGAATAAACATAAATTACGTAACTAAACCAAAAGTAAAAATCAGTTAGATAACATTTCAAACTTGCATTTACTTTTGAAAATCACAAAATCATGTTCATAATTTTAAAATATTGCGGTCTTTTTAACAGTATTTCTCCTTTGTTCACTTGCTCCACTTCAACTGCTTTGTCTATTCCAGGAAAATTTGTTTGCATAACTACAAGGGAATCAAAAAAATATTATTTTATTTATTTCGCTCATGTTTATTCAAAAAACTGTTTTTTTAACTTGTTGCCATTTATTTTTTTTATTATACAACAAATTGTAGTTACTAAATAAGATATGCAGATTAGTTAAAAGTGGTAAAATCAGCTAATGAATCTACAATTACATTTTGATAGAGAACATACAGTATCAGCCAATGTATATAAATGACTAGCTGCCCGATCCGGCTTTGTACGGATAGACAAATCAAAGTAAAATGTATATTAACAAAAAGTATAAATATCAATAAATATATTACATTATGTATTTCTTATGGGGATTTTTACTAACTTTGACCCCCCCGAACCACCCCTAAAATTTCGAATCTTTTGAAAACCTTTCTTTAGCGAACACCTAGGGCCCTAGAGGAAGCTATCTACCAAATTTCATTCCATTCCGTTCGGTGGTTCTTTTAATAACGTTGACCCCCCCCCCCCCCCCCCCCCCTAACATTTCGATTTGTTTGAAAACCTTTCTTAGCAAGCAACTACGGCCCTAGAGGAAGCTACATACCAAATTTCATTCCAATCCTTTAGGTGGTTTTTGAGATTTCGTGATAAGTGGTATTTGGATTATATATATATATATAGATACTACTAGCTGACCTGTACGGCGTTGCTATTTTCAGTCTTTTTAATTGTATTCTTTTTAAGTGTTCAGTCAGTGAGTGGTATTTGGCTTTTATATATATATAGATCTTAATTAATTAATAAAAGCACTATTATTGTCATAATAATAAAAGATCTGAAATTATGATTTTAGTAACTTTGATCCCCCAAAACCCCGCCTAAAATTTAGAATTTTTTGAAATCCTTTCTTAGCAAGCGCCTATGGCCCTAGAGGAAGCTACATACCATATTTCATTCCAATCTGTTCAGTAATTTTGGAGAAATCGTGATTTAGTCATTTTTACTCCCCAAACCACCCTAAAATTCCAAATTTTTTAAAACCATTTTTTAGTTAACTCTTATGGCCCTAGAGGAAGCTACATACCAAATTTCATTCCAATCCGTTCTGTAGTTTTGAAGAAATCGTTTTTTAATAACTTTGATCCCCCAAACCCCCCTAAAATTTCGAATTTTTTCAAACACTTTCTTAGTGAGCACCTATGGCCCTAGAGGAAGCTACATACCAAATTTCATTTCAATCCGTTCGGTAGTTTTTGAGAAATCGTGATGAGTGAGTGAGTGGTATTTCGCTTTTATATATATAGATTTGTTCCCTAATTCCTTTACTTATTCAGAAATTAATATGATTTTAATTTGTTTGGAAATATATAAATAATATTTTGTAAGATAGCACAATAATGTCTAGCAGTACCTTTGTAATAATTTCATGGACAGATCATTTGAAAGCATAAAAGAAAAGCAACTTTATTTCTTGAATGACAGGTGAGATTGTGTTAGAAATAAATGTATCAATTTTATAGACGAAAATTACTTAAAATTAAAATAATAATTACTACAAAATATCTCACCATTTATGTTATTATACTAAACAACTTTCGATCAAATATTTTTGAAAATTTATAAATTATGATTTTGTAATACCTACTTAATTTTTTTTTAAACCTTCTGTCTTACAGTTTTATTACTTGCACAGCCTATCTGAAATATTTTGTTGAGCTTATACAAAATAATAATCTAGGTTGTACAGAGTTTTAGTTCCTTTTTTTACTTATGTTCTACTACCTTCGACCTCTAATCCAAGATCGTCTTCAGATCCACAGTTATGTATATACAGTTATTAGTTAGCTTAAAGTTCATTTAACACATTCACAAACATACCTACTCGCTAAAAACAGCAATCCTTATAAATATATTATTTCTCAAAGGTGTTTTTTTGTCTACCTTAATTCTTCATCAAAATTAATGATTCAAACATAATTTTTAAAGCTTATGTTCCCATTATTGACAAACTTTTTTTACTAACTAAATGATTTGAAATAGTTTTTATTAAGTAAATTAATTGAAATATTTATTTTAAATTCATTTTAGTCTAACCTCAGGAGAAAATAAACTATAATTGTTTAAGTTATAATAACTATGCGCTATGCACTTCCAAGACTTAAATTAAGTAGATTACGAGTCGAAAAAAGATACAGGACCTTTATTTCAAATTCCGGAATTGATCTACCTTTTTCAATTTTAAGTTATTTGAAAAAACGTAATGCTTTTTTACCTACAGTAAAAAATCTGTAGTATTGACTTACAACTGAAAAGTATAAAAAATATTAGCAAAAAATTCCATTACAATGAAACTGGCGGTATTTATTTTACAATTAACATTTTTAGAATAAAATTTCTAACCCTTATAAAAGGAAATATTTAAACCCTTAATTGTATAGTTAATTGATTTAGAACACAATTTTTAAGAAAATTTAATCACAAATGGTTTTAAAATGTGTTACAATGTGTGAAAAGAATAACAGCTAATTTAATCCACAGTACATTATAATTTACCAAAATAGAAAGAAATATCAATATTTTTTCCAACGAAATGTTTAAGTGTTTTAACCTAATAAGTATATGATTTTCTTTAGAGCCATGCTTTATATACGATCATATGAGAACCATGCTTTATATACGATCATATGTTAAGTTTTGTAAATATTATAACTGCTTCCATTGCTTCAAATATCAGCTGTTTCCGTAGGGTTTATTCCCGACAATGAACTCTGTAATTGACGTTTGGTTCGACAATGACTGCTGTTATCACTATGAAGTTGTTATCTAAAGTACTTGAGCGCAAAGTGCTGTGAGAGTTTTAAATCGGACTGATAAAGTTGTGTTGCAGTTCACCTTTTGATGGAAATACGTGTTGAATGTTGGAAATGATCGGTATAGGTACCACATAATGATAAAACAACTTTATAGTGTGACGAAGGAGAATAAATTGTATGCAATCAATGGCCATTTACATATGTCTGCACAAGTAATCTTTCGTCGGTCGTTTCTATTCATTTAATTATAAAATAACAAAGACTCATCGTTTATTTTCAATTTGAACACTTTTTATTACTTATACAAGAACTAATCTTTTCACTTTGTAATTTTTGTATCCATTTCCTTCACAAAGGGTGACAAATTACCCAAGTGTTCTTTTTCCTTCTTCTTACCGTATCATAAACACTTCCTGTTATTATGATATATCGACTATTAATGACAACTGCCAGAATGTACACTAGACATTTCTAATAAAATATTACATTTTATTGTAAGTAGATAATTAAAATACCAGGAGAAATTCCTTGGAAAATTATATGATTTTAGTATAATTTAGTATTGATTTTTTAAGTAATAGTACGTATTTATTTATTTATTTTTTATCAATTCAATAGAAACAAATTATTGCTTCTGTTTTAATTGAAGTAGAGTAAATGCTGAAATACTTATATACACTAAATACTAATAGGACCTAACGCTAAATACCTTTACGAAACTACACAATATACAATTTGAACCAATAAGTAAAATTTAGGTAAAACTATGCGCTTATTGCCTACGTGTTATACAGTACATCAATCCAAAGAAGAAAACTTGATTTTGAGGCAAAGTAGTAAAATGTACAAATAGTTTCAAAGAACATTTATTCATGTAAATATTTTAAAAAACTTGTTTTTTTCTATAAATTATTCAGATCAGCTAATGCAAGATTTTCATTGTTTGCAGCCTATTATAATCAGCTGTTTACCAAACACTACTTAACTTCTTATGTAGAGAGTACTAACATAGAGTAAATATCTGTGTAAACATTTATATTCGTTGTAAAATTTCTTACACTTATGAAAATTGCATATAAAAATATTCGAAAATGACCTTTTCCTGGTTTCGTAAGAGAAGGAGAGATAACTTTATATTCTAATAAATATTTATTAGTTTAGTTATGAAATGCATGCTTTATTTTGGTTGTGTATAAATAACGATAATATTCACTGATTTATTTATGTAAGCGACATAAAAAAAATTAATATACATGTTTATACAAAGCGAAATAAATATTTATCCTTTATTTAAACGATTTTCTTTTTACAAGTTTCTTTATTGTTGAAATTTTAAAATTTATGACTAACCTCAGAATATTTTAAGTCACATTTATTTGCACAGTTTTAATGTAGTAATGATCAAATACATAATACATAGTATAGAAGTTTTAATGTAAGTTCGCAACTCGCACAATGACGATGTGTTTGTATTTATCACTGGGGTGTTGACCCGTCGTTTGGAGGTTGGTGGGAGAAGGTTATAGAACCATGTTGCGAATCCCATTAAGGTATGAGTAATCGACAATTTGGAAAGCTTGAGCTGGCAAGTAAAGCTAGTTAATATTTAAGAACTGTTGTGATACCTGATAAGAAATCGTAAATACAGAACAGAAAGAATAGTCCTAATTTTAATTACGTACAATTGACACAAATAAACAATGCATAGCTCTTCAATAAACTATAAAACACTTCTACCTGGATTTATTAAAAACAATAAAAAATACATCTTTCATAAATTGTTTAATTTCTTGAGAACAATAACACTCACAGCGTACAAGAGCATAATTAGAACTCGGTGCAGAGTACAACCCTATTGCGCTTTCTTTCTTCTGACTGATTTCTTTTGTTAAAGGAAACAAATCTTGTTTTTACTTGGGGTGGAGATTAATGAATCCATATTTAAAAAATGTAGTTGATATTTTGATACAACGACATAAACAGTATAAAGGACATTGCTTACATGATATTTCTTAAGAATAAAAAGTGGGAACAAATTAATTGGTAATTAATTTTGGTGGATAAAAATATAAAATTTTAAACAAAAAGCATTTAGTAAGCATAAAGTTCTGTATAGTAAATCTATACACTGCATATAAACTGGCTGATTGGAAAATGTATGTCTACTGTTTTGCAAAGATTATTATTCAAAACGATTCTTTATTTTAGCACCAATTTGACTACTTTAGACATTACTACAAAATAAAGTGCATTATTATAATTATGTAGGGAATCACAAACACAAAGGGGGTAAATCTAATAGATAAATTATAAAAAATTCATAAAAATATTACATATTATATTTGACTGATAAAATATCAAAATAAATTTATACATCAAATTACCAACTGTTCACAAATTTCACAGTCTGATAATTTTTTGTTGCTTTATTTCTTTTGGATATAATGAAACTGTAACAAAACATTTCTAAAGCTGCGTATACAATTGAGCATTCGCCCATAGTAAACATGGTTCCGCCCCGTTTTGCTCAGATGTATACAGAGTGAGCTGAATGGACCCGCGCAAGCCTCAACCCGATCCGAAAGTTGTCGGTACTTCAATGTGAGTGCGTGCTCGGTCGTGGGGTCAAACCAAACAATATGAGAAGACTGATGCCCCATACACGTGTCTCGTGCAGTGATTGATATTAATTATTATTATTAGTTTGCTGTTATTTCGATGGAATTGTCTTAGGATACTTCTATTACCCTTCTGGGATACTACCAAAACTATCCACTATAGGAAGTGCTCGTGCATCTACACAACACAGATTGGGTTCCCTGTTCTGTCCGCACGAGGTCAGACATAATGGCTCATTGCTCATGCAAGATGCGAGTGTGCCCCCTTCTCCTCGGCACACACGCTCATTCGGGAGCATATAGTCATGAAGTGTATACGCGGCTTAATAGAAGTCAGTAAATGTATAAGATAAGATAAGACATTGCCAAGTTTAAATAGTTAGTAGGGGTAAGTGTAGTGGAAAACCGATATAAATGGAGCAGTGGTCAGTTACGATGTTCAGGCTGCCATCCCACGAGGTCTTTCCTTCCCTTCAGGTTCGGGAGCGTGTTGAGCTCCCTTTAAGACCTCCCTCTCGTCTCCTCAGGTACGGGAGCGTGTTGAGTTCCCTCTGAGTCCTCACTCTATCCCCTTCAGGTACGGCAGGGTGGCGCGCTCCCTCTGAAGCTAACCTTCCCAACCACGTACATTCCCCTAAGGACCACCTCCTATTCAGCCTGGGAAAATACCTGTATTAATCTGGTTGTAATAATACACAATTATAAGAGTCATTCAAATGTATATGCAGGAGGCAATAAATAATTTGTTACAATTAAATAAAGGTGTTAATTTGGTGCCCGAACCCTGGTATATTTCTCCGACGACACTATCCTGGGCACATTGGCCTCCCAACGTAATAGGCTGTTAAATATGTAATCATTAAATGTGTTTATTTATCTTTCATACAAACTCAACAAAGATAAAAGTAAAACATCTGATCTAATCATCTGATAGCTCTTGATCTAAAACTGGTCATTTCAAGCTGCTGAGTAGAAGAACAAAACTCAGACTGTGCAGGTAAATAAGTCAACCAGTGCGATGTTGACGATTGTATCGATTCTGAAACAAGGAGTATCGAGTTCAACTCATATTTTTGTTTTGTTTTTTGAGAAGGATAATGAAAAGAATATACGGCGTATTTTATTTAATAAAATAGGACAGGAATAGCATAAAGACAACAGTATGGAATAGATGAGTGTGGTGACATGGTAAAGTCATCAAGTTTGAGGTAGTTATGGCAAATGGAAGTTGGGAGACTGGCAAAGGAGGTTTTGTCGAGTGAAAGAGTTGCTAGCGGGAGGTGAAGGAGAAAACAAGAAGAAATGGCTTAAAGATTGGAGGACCACCCAGAGGTGCTAAAAATAATAAATTAGAGACAGTTGACCAGATTTATCGAAGAGAGGCGAGTCTTCTTGGAAGTCGACTCATTGTGGGCTGTAGTACAGGAGGCCAACACACCATTGTATTAGTGGGTGTTTAAAACATGTTTTATTTAACTAAATTATTTAAATTTAAATAAACTTGTTTTGTTATAAAATTAGATTTTATAAACACCTGATTATGAAAAGTAAAGTAACAATCAGGATTTCAATTCGTGTGTAGACTACTACCTTAGTTTTGTATACAAATACGTATTTTGGTCAGTAAAAAATATGTAAGTATTAATACATACAAACAAAGGTAAGTGTTTGAAGGAAATATAACGCAACCGATCAGTACAAGAAAAAAAACAGAATATAGTTTGATTTTTTATATAGTCGAAATTTAAGACACCAAAACGGAAAAAAATACTGAAAGCAGCTCATACAAAATATTGGTATTAATAAATGTAAATAAACGTTTTGTCATTTTAATTTTTCATAAGGAAATAGTAATTAATTTATAGTCGATTCTTTTATTTGTTACAACAAAGTGATGACAGCGTTTTAAAAAACCCGGACAAATATTTAATAAAGTATAAAAATAGTGCGATAAATATTTCACGACATTTAACCATTAGAGACAGACAAGGTTTTAATATCAACATATTACAAAGTAAATGTAATTACCACATAACAGAGAAAGCGAGAGTAACTGTATAATTCAAATACAATCCCTTCATTTATTTTAATTCCTCTCGTTTTAAGCGAATGGCTTTTAATGAAATACGATTTTTTTTTTAAATAATAAGTGAATATCTTCTGAAAATAAAGGCAATTATTTTAATGAATATTAAACATAAATACGTATGTGTATTTAAATAACTATTTCCCTTTATATACTTTTGCTTATTAAAGTTCATAAAGCTTCTTAGTAATGTTTATTTTACTGGTTCGGTGTTCACTGTAATTATTGTACAAAATAAGCATGTTTATAGCATACATTGAACATTTTATATTTAATAGAGTGTTGATAAATACGGTTTTATATCTTTTATGGTAATAATATCGTATATCTTTTGATTCTATTTAAGAGATTTTCTCTCAAATCAACTAACAAAGCAAAAGAAATTTAAATAGAACACTCACTATGTAAATTTATTATTTGAATTGCCTCGAACTAATACACTCGACTTCCGTCAGACTATATTTCTTTTAACAAATTTATTATATTGTACATAAAGGTAAAAAGGTGAAATGGTAGTTATTGGTTTGATTTTTCTGATTAAATATCCTGATTTTTGCCAAACTGATTCTGTAAAAATACGCAAAGTTGAGATTTTTAAAAGTTAACAATTTCTATAAGTTTAGGATTATAAGGACGGGAATATAACGCCATACCAAAACATTATATTGCTGGATTCGAACCTACGAATACCGTTTTAGATTGTTTCAAAAAACACTCTACTGAATGAGTCTCTACTCTCGACTGTTATGAGTAATGAGAAAACGTGTATATTGTTTCAGCAGTTTTTAACATTGTACATATGGAATATTGTTTACACATGTTCACTACACTTTCAATAAACTTCACTATTTTAACCATTTATAAAACAGGCGATTTACTAATTTCAGCTTCAATATTGTGTAAACAATTTTATTTAATATGGACAATGTGTTCACATAATTTTCTGGTTTGGTCAGGATGAATAAATTCGGCTGTCACAAAACGTGTGTGAAATAATAAATTGTACAACCGCATAACCATATATTCACACCATACTGTGCTTGTTGACAATTGGAATAACATTTGTGACAATACGTTTTTACCATTTATGAAATAATTGTTTAATATCAAATGGGGGTTTTCGATTTAGTTGTTAAATTATTAATTACTTTTAAAAATATTTCTTTCTATTTCTAGTTAATTTCCTCTCATGCCACATATATTACAACATCTAGAGTAGTTCATTAGACCATTATAGTTTTAAAATAATACTGTTATATTATTATTAAATTACTAGCTGGCACGGTCCGGCTTTGCACGGAGAGACAAACCAAAGTTAAATATGGGGTTTTTAGTAACTTTGACACCCCAACCCCTCTCCCCCTAAAATTTCGAATTTTATGAAAACCTTTCTTAGCGAACACCTGGGCTCTAGAAGAAGCTACATAGCAAATTTCATTCCAATCCGTTTGGTGGTTTTTGAGATTTCGTGATGAGTGAGTCAGTGAGTATATTTGGATTATATATATATATAGAGAGATTTAATCGTACGACCATTCATTAAACTATTAATATTGTATTGTATTTATTCTAAAATTGGCGTCTGTTTAAAATATGTTCTAACATATATAAATATATTTGATAAATGTATACTATTTCAAAATGTGTACCTTTATTATTGTTTTTTATGGGGGTGAATTTTTCGGAAAAACATAATCCATTCGAATTTTAAAGAGTAACACTTGCAATTTCAATTTAACTAAACCAAAGGAAATAATAAATTAATTTCGCAGAAATTTAAATAAAAATCTTCGAAAGAACTACGAATATTTTTTTAACTTAAAGATTCGAACGAAATGTTTAAGGTATAAACTAAAGAAGTATATGGTTTGAGCAAAATAGTTTATGATCTAAGCATATATTTTTTTTTATAATTATCGGTAAAAACCCCGACTATATGACAATAAAATAACATACAATACTCACTAAAAAATATTAAAACTACGTAACACCAATTTTCATGATTATCTACTCACACAATTGAGATATGGCCCATATTTTAGGTAATATAAACAGTAAAATTATTCGCATGTTTTATAAATTTATAGAGTCTTTTCGAAAATGTAACTTTTTTAAAATGACTGAAATGATTTTGTAAATTCTCAAGTAAGTTAACCATCATATGCCATAACTTTTTCACATTTTATAATCACAATAATATATTCTCAATTATTTCTTTATTTAATTTAATTAATTATTGTTTTGAGCCAAATAAAATAAAATTCTTTTCATAAAATGGTATTTATGTAATTAATTTATTAACAAACATTTTATATTATGGTAAACACTAAGTATTAAGTTTATACATCAAGTTAGACAATTGGATTATAGGTTAAAAAAATGATATTATAATAGGAACCGTTTCTTTTAAAATGTGAGTTGATACTTTGAAATAGATGGAAAAATTCAGATGTGTATATATCAATATGTACTTGTTACCATAGCTACTTAAAGGTAGCAGTTTAGTTACGACTAGTTTTAAGTGTTTAGTAGATATTTAAGGGTAAGGTTCCTTTAAATTAATTTATAAACCTGTATTTTTTTACATTTCTGTTCAATAGTTGATTTCATAGATTCAATGAGCAATCATTTATATTTCTACAATTCCGCAGAAGTTTCATATTTCAAAATAGAAAATTCTGAAGTTGCTACAAAATTATTTTTATATTTAGAATTTAATTTTTAAAGTACACATTCAGAATTTATTACAAGTCAAGCTATAGAAATGCCTAAGTTTAATCAAATTGGTAGTCTTTTAAGCTATTCATAAGAGTACGTCTGTAACAACAGTAGACTTGCACATATCACCAAAAACTGCTGTCACCAACACAAATTACATATAGTTTTACATTGTAATTCTTATGCTAAAAACCATTTAATATCTTTAGAATTACAATGTTAAATGATATATAATTAATGTTTTGCAATCGCTAATAATAAATGTAATAATAATAGTTGGTGATAATCGTGTTTACCTTGATTTTGAAATTTTAATGATTAAAATTTAAAGAACGGTTTAAGATATCGTTAAACGGGTTTTCTCATTGCTTTTCTCGTTAAATTTAATATCGAAATGATGTGCCATATGGGTATGTAACTATTTAAGAAGTTGAATCCAATATGGCGGATCCAAGATGGTGGACAAAAATTCAGCTACATCTCAGAATAGTTTCTTTGGTACAGTAATCAATTACATTTAATCTGGTTACCCTATGTAACCTGTTTTGCTGTAATTAAACCGTTTCCAGACTTCCCGGACAACCGGTAGAGAATGAACCAATACTAATCTTTAATATAGTTTTATTACTTTATTGATTTAGTGTGTTTTAATATGTATTGACTTTAGGCTGACAATTTTATACCGCATTTACAAACAAAAGGGGTGAATTGTAATAAATTTCCATTTTTATAATTAACTTCATACAAAACTAATTACGTGCTTCGTCGTGCTTCGATTTTAATTGTTACTAGAATGTGATATTATAAGCAAAATATTTTTGGTGTAATCGTCAGTTTACATTTAATTTGTAGATCCACTCCAAGCATATTGGCCATTTTTATGTTATTACTTGTTTGAAATAAGCGAAAAGACTCAAATAGGAGAAATATTATGCTCCAAGTCAATCAAAACCCAAGTTTAATACATTGAAATTTCTTAACTTTTAATAAATAATATCTAAACAAAAGGTAATCTATATATTTAATGCCGTAAGGAAAAAACATTTGGACAGTTCGTCTGAGACTTCTACTGGGCCGATTTACATGCGGGTTTTATCAAAACAAAGGTTTTCGGTCCTATATTAGCAGGTTTTATTTGTATTTTGAAAATATTTACGTTAAATGGATCAAAAATGAAAAATAGACCTTTCTTATAGAGATTTAACATGGGAGAAAAAGTCAACTTTTTCAATTCTTTGGACAGTTCGTTTAAGACTTCCACTGGACCGATTTGCATGCGGGTTATACCAAAACAAAGGTTTTCGGTCCAATATTAGCAGGTTTTATTTGTATTTAGAAAATATTTACGTTAAATGGGTCAAAAATTAAAAATAAACTTTTCTTATAGAGATTTAACATGAGGGAAAAAGTGAACCTTTTTAATCCTTAGGACAGTTCGTCTGAGACTTTCACTGGACCGATTTACATTCAGTTTATACCAAATAAAAGCAAAACTTTTCTATATTAACAGGTTTTATTTACTTTTACATCTTCTAATTATTTATTAAATTAAAAAAATCTACATTTCCAAACCTTTGCAAAGATTGTATTTTACGTTCTTTAATCAGCTGATTGTAAAGAAACAAGATATTTTGTCTAACAACAGAAGAAGAGCAAACGCTCATATAATATAACAGCTGATTTCACCCATCATCTGTACAAAACCTAGCGTAGATTGGATTTTGGGGTTATGTTAACAATTACAATTCAGCAATAATGTAATTCTTCTGAAGTTGATTTTTTTTAAATATAAGTTATAAAATTAAGGTAGGCTATAATACGTTATAAGATTTGCTTTGAGGTTATAAAGTGAATATAGGCCTAAATACAACCTTTTATCAACAATGAATTTATTCATTTATACAAATTTAAAGAAGGTACCCATTCGTTTAACTTAGGAAACATTCGTACATCCTCGTATAACATCTCTTATATAAAATGCAATGTCCTGACTGACGATCAACGCAGAGCCGATTCTATTAAAGCTAGAGTCTTGAAATTTGGCAGGTACATCCGTCCAATAATGTAGAGGCGTACTAAGAAAGGATTTTGCAAATTTTTGAATTTAAAGGGTAGAAAATGCGAAAATTCATCCCTCTCATAAGCAGCCATATAACAGATGAAACAGCTGATTCGAATTTATTAATGTGTTATTCTGGTTACTATGGTGATAATTCCAAACTCTTTCAAATAAAGTGTGTTGATTTTATAATAATAGGCCTAACCTAAAATTGTGTTAAACCTTTGGTCCAAATAAGCTGTTTTATTTATAATGTGTAACAATAATATAATGTTGTAAAATTGTAATATTAGATGTTTGAATTATTATATTTCATAGGTTTTAAAGGCCTAACCTAAAATTGTACTAAACTTTTGATTCAAATCAGTTGTTTTATTAATTATGTGTAACAATCATTATGCCTATGTTTAATAATATTAGATATTTGAATTATAATACAGTTCATTGATTTTTCCTTTGTGTTTGTCATATTTTGTTACCAACCTAAATAAGTTGTTGGTTGTAAAAAATAATTAACTAATTCCAATGTGCTAATTTATTGCTATGATAATGAATACTAATGTATTAAAAAACTTTATTTTAGTTTAATATAAACAGGCCACACCTAGAATTGTGTTGCTAAATGTTCACTACAAACAAATAAATGGGGTAACTACATAAAATTATTAAAGAAATAAATATTAAATATATATTTTATATTTAATAATAACACAATTAATAATAAATACCTATGTTAATTTTTTAGGTTAGTTAGTTAATAATTTTATCTACGATAGTATGCGTACGGTAAGCAGTGTTGAATTAATAGTATAGATATTTTATACGTTATAACTTTATTTTTTATAGAATTACTTTATTGTTTTCTTACAATGCCAAACTTCATCTTGTGAATTTTTTGCGACTAAATTTACAAAAATGTCAATTAAAAAATGTTTTTATCAAAATTAATTCTAGCGAAGGTTACTCAGGGATAAAATATATTCCAATTGGTTCATTAGTTCAAGAGTTTACACACAAACAAATTTTACCACTTTATAATATTAGTACCGTATAGATTAAACTTAAATTTTTTTTACCATTTAAAAAATATATTTAGGCCTAGGCCTATAATAATCAGTTTATAATTTTGGATCTAATTTTAAGTTAAATAAACGGTACCAGAAACTGGCACATACTTTCCACACAAACACATTTAAATGTTTTATTACTAGGGGAGAACATTGCACGCCAACCCCTTTTCTTCATCCACGTTTTATTACAAGATGAGAACATATATATGCTTCACACGCTAACCGCTTTTCATCATCCACGTTCTATTAATAGGGGAGAACATTGCGTGCTTCGCACACCAACCCCTTTTCTTCGTACACGTTTTATTACTAGGGCAAAACATTGGGTGCTTCGCACGACAACCCCCTTTTCTATTTATTATTATTCTTTATTATTATTATTAGCTAAACGAGAATTTTTAGAAAAATGCTTTTTTTTTGCATATGTTAGGGTATAATAAGGGTTAAAAATAAGCAAAATTTGATTAAAATCGTTTGAGCAGTTTTTTTATAAAAAAATAAAAACAGATTATATGGGAAGTATTTGACCAAAAAGGGGGATGATTTTAAAAATGTTTCAAAACCTTTTTTCGTGCATCTATATAGGCCTAATTGACATGTTTGTTACAAATTTGTTCTGGCATAAAATTGCGTGCTTCGCACGTCAAAACCCCTTTCTCTTCTTTAACATTGTCATTATTATTATTAGCTAAATGAGAATTTTTAGGAAGATGCTGTTTTTTGCATAAGGTAGAGTATATTAAGGGCTACAAATAAGCTAAATTTGATCAAAATCGTTAAGCAATTTTTTTATAACAAAATAAAAACTAATTTTTGGAAGTTTTTTTAACTAAAAAGGGGGTTGTTTTTCAAATTTTTAAAACCTTTTTTAATGCATCTATACAGGCCTAATTGACATGTTTGGTGCAAATTTGTTCATTGACCTACTTTGTATACATACAGACATTTTGTAAAAAACATTTTTTTTTTGGCTCCAGGGTCCCAAAACGGATATTTCCACAAAATTGTCAACATCGATTTGTTTTGCAATCACTATAATTTCTCTATATATAGTGAGAAAGTCAAGTTGAGCTTAAACTTTTTGCTTTTTGATAATTCTTAAGTATATATTTCTTTATATTGTTATTAAGTAATTAAATTTTTTAAGATTAAACTTCCAAATAAATTTAAAACATTTTTTTGCTAATATCCTAGAATTTTCATTTTAGTAAAAATTTATATTATAACTTTGGCATTTTTATCTTAACCTTTATTTGCAGGATAAATATATGTACATTGATCCTTTTCAATCCTTGAACCTTGAGCGATGGAGATAGAAAATCTCAAAGTAAATGGAATTTTTATTCCTCATCAAGTAATTTCAATTTTAGGAGATGGATCCTGCCTTTTTAGATCACTATCTTATATTAAGTATGGAACCGAAGAAAGATCATTAGAAGTTCGTCAGATTATTGTAAAATACGTTTTTGATTATTGGGAACAATTTTCGATCACGTCTTATAGTAAAAATGGTAATAATCACGGAAGTGAAATAGAATATTTTGATGATATTTCACGAGAATACGTCTATGGTGGATTGTGCGAGTTGTTGGCTGCTGGAAGAATATTCCCATTTTTATTTGAAGTTTATTTAAATGGTAAAATTTGCGAAAAGTTTGGAAATGAAAATAATGCAATAGGTAAATTGTGTTTTAGTGCAAATTTGAAAAATGGTCATTTTGATGTTTATATCCCCATTGATGATGATAATATCATTAATAGTAGTGAGCAAACAAATACTATAGACTCTTCACATATTACTAAATCAAGAAAACGACGCTCAAGGTACACTGATTTGACTCGCAAAAAACAACTGAAAAGAGCAAATGAAGTGTATCAAGAAACACATGTAAAAAAACATCGAGTATCAGTGTCAAGATATCAAAAAAATCACCAAGAACTACATAATTCCTCTCAAACAAGATATGATAGAAATAATCCTGGTCAACGAACGGAACGTCGTTTGCTACCTTGGAAAAGGAAGGCTGGCTCAGGTTTTACATATGATCCCGATGTTGATTATGAGAATGATATTGGTCGAATGGAACACAAATGTTCATTTTGCTATGCAAAAAAATTTAAACGTGAAAGTCCTGGCATGTGTTGCGCCAATGGCAAAGTACAACTTCCATCGCTTCAACCTCCACCAGAGCCTCTCAATAGTTTACTAATGGGAGGCCACACTGATCATCGCCAATTTATCGAACGCATTCGTCAATATAACGGATGCTTTCAAATGACATCTTTTGGAGCAAAGCAAATAGTTGAAAATGGATTCATGCCAACTTTCAAGGTTAAAGGACAAATGTACCATTTATGTGGAAGTCTGCAGCCAGATTCAGAAAAGGAAACAAAATTCCTGCAGATATACTTTGTTGGGGATGATGAAAAGGAAACTAGCATTAGAACATCAAATCATCCTGAAGTTAAGCCAACTTTGGTGAAGCAAATGCAGAAGATGCTACATGATATAAATGTCTATGTCAAAGACTTGAAAAACACATTGGAAAAAATGAAACATAAATGTGAAAATTTTCAAATTGTAATTCATGCAGATCGAACACCTGCCAACGAACATAGAGGAAAATTCAATGCCCCAACAGCATCTGAGGTAGCTCTGGTAATCGTAGGACAGCAGTTTCAGCAAAGAGATATCATCATTGAACATCGTAATAAAAAAATTAAACGTATAAATTAACTTCATCGTGCATATGATACTTTACAATATCCACTTATGTTTTGTTATGGTGAAGATGGATATTCAATTGATGTAAATCAGCAAGATCCTACCACCAAATTGCATCTTAAAAAAACTGTTTCTGCTGCTCAGTTTTATTCATGGCGCATAATGCTGAGAGAAGGCGAAGAAAATTATTTATTACGCTATGGAGCTTTATTCAGTCAATTTTTGGTAGATGAATATGGAAAAATAGAGACTGAAAAATTGAATTATCTTAGATTCAATCAAAGCAAACTTAGAGCTGAAGAGTATATTTACTTAAGAGATGATATAGGTCGACATGATGCTGATCAACTGGGGCAAAGAGTCTTACTGCCATCATCTTTTACAGGTGGTCCACGATACATGCATGAGCGATGCCAAGATGCACTGACTTACGTCCGCCATTATGGAAGCTCAGATTTATTTATAACCTTTACGTGTAACCCTAGGTGGAAAGAAATTCAACGAGAATTATATCCAGGACAAAAACATTATCAGCGTCATGACTTAATTGCAAGAGTTTTCCATTTAAAAGTTAAAGAATTACTGGATCTTTTAATAAAAGGAGAACTTTTTGGAAATGTTAGATGTTTCATATACTCAGTAGAATGGCAAAAGCGAGGCTTACCCCATATTCACTTACTTCTGTGGCTTAAAGATAGAATCACTACTGATAATATTGATAAGGTTGTGTGTGCTGAAATTCCATATGCTGAGAAAGATCCTGCTCTTTACAATATTGTCAAAGCTAATATGATTCACGGATTAGTGGAAGTTTAAATAAGGATTCACCTTGCATGAAAGATGGTTGCTGCAACAAAAGATATCCTCGACCTTTTATACAAGAAACGCAAAAAGGAGAAGATGGATACCCTCTTTATCGCAGAAGAACTCAAGAAGATGGTGGTTCCACTGTGCATATCAAGGGAGTAGATTTAGATAATAGATGGGTGGTTCCATACAATACTGTTTTGTTACGTACTTTAGAAGCTCATATTAATGTTGAAATTACAAACTCAGTAAAGTCGATCAAGTACGTTTGCAAATACATTACAAAGGGTAGCGATCAAGCAACGTTTGTTTTAGAAAATAATACAACTATCAATGAGATAGAGATTTATGAAAGTGGACGGTATATTAGCAGTTCTGAAGCTGTTTGGAGAATATTTGGTTTTTCAATTCATGAAAGACATCCAACAGTAATTAATCTGTCTGTTCACCTTGAAAATGGACAACGTGTATATTTTACCGCTGCTTCTTTGGCAGACAAAGTTGAAAATCCACCAATGACAACACTTTTGGCATTTTTCAACTTATGCCAGCACGATGAATTTGCTCGAACGCTTTTATACTCTGAAGTACCTTCATATTACGTTTGGCAACAAAATAAATTTTTTTCAAAACGAAAACGTGGGCAAAATGTTGATGGATGGCCAGGTATCAAGAAGGATGATGCTTTAGGGCGGGTTTATACCGTTCACCCCAACAACGTTGAATGTTACCATCTTCGCCTCCTTCTTCTTAATGTAAGAGGACCAACAAGTTTTTCATGTTTAAAAACTGTGAATAAAATTGAGTTTCCAACGTTTAAAGCTGCATGTGAAGCTTTGGGATTGCTTGAAGATGATAAACAGTGGGAACACACTTTAGATGAAGCTATTATAACAAATTCGGCATATAAATTACATGAACTTTTCACGGTCATTTTAATGTTTTGTTTTCCATCTGATCCATGCAAACTTTGGAATAAATATAAAGACAGTTTTTCGGAAGATATTTTACTTCAGTTAATATATAATATAAAAAAACAGCCAGATTCTACTCATATAAATTTAGATGAAGTATACAATCGATGCTTAGAATTGATAGAAGATAACCACTTGACCAATTATGGTTTACCTCAGCCTGAAAGGTCTGAAACAATTATGAGAAATAGAGAATACGTGCGAGAAACTAACTATAACTTAGAAGAATTAGCAACAACATTTTCCACTGATGAAGCATCTTTAACTGACGAACAGTTGAATGTGTGTCAATGCATCTTAAGCAATATTAATTCAGGTAATGGAAAAATATTTTTTTTAGATGCACCAGGAGGCCAATAAACTTACTCTTGGCCAAAGTTAGAAGTAATAGAGATATAGCAATAGCCTTTGCATCATCAGGAATAGCTGCAACATTATTAGACGGCGGAAAAACGGCACATTCTGCTTTTAAGTTGCCACTTAACTTAAATTACACTGATAATCCTATTTGTAATATTAAAAAACAGAGTAATTTGGCTAAGGTTTTGAGAGAATGTAAACTTATTATTTGGGATGAAAGTACCATGGCCCACAAAAAATTATTTGAAGCACTCAACGCTACTCTTCAAGATCTAAGAAATTCTTCTCAAGTTATGGGTGGAGTTACTGTCCTTCTGGCTGGAGACTTCCAGCAAACACTACCTGTGGTACCTAGGGGTACACATGCGAACGAGATAAAGGCATGTATCAAATCTTCTTTTCTACGGACTTGCGTACAAAAACTTTCTTTAAATAAGAATATGAGAGTTTACTTGAGAGGAGATGCTTCTGCTGGAATGTTTTCAAATCTTCTTCTCAAAATAGGAGATGGAAGATATCCTGAGTCTTTAGGAAAAATTAAGATACCATCAGAACTAGGAAAAGTGGTTACGAATGTATCGGATCTAATTGAAATGATTTATCCTAACATTACTGATATTAAAAATTAGTGTATTGATTGGTTTTGTGAGCGTACCATTTTGACAACAACAAACGATAAAGCAGCTGAAATAAATGACATTTTATTACAATTATATGAAGGAGAAGAAATATTTTACGATTCTGTTGACTCGACTACAAATATTGATGAAGCAGTGCAGTATCCAGTGGAATTTCTTAATACACTTACTCCATCTGGATTTCCACCACATAGACTTCATCTAAGAGTTGGAACTCCAGTTATGTTGTTGCAAAATTTATGTCCTCCTAAACTGTGTAATGGCACCAGATTGCAAATAAAATCGCTTAGTAAAAACTTAGTAGAAGCTACTATGATAACTGGACGTCATCAAGGAGAGACAGTATTAATACCTCGAATACCACTTATTCCATCGGATTATCCTTTTGAATTTAAAAGGTTGCAATTCCCTCTTAAAGTTTGCTTCGCTATGACGATTAACAAGTCACAAGGTCAATTGTTAAAAGTAGCAGGAATTGATTTAAGAAATGAATGTTTCTCACATGGACAATTTTACGTTGCATGTTCTAGAGTAAGTTCACCTAGCAATTTAGTAATTCTTGCTCCTGACGAATAAAACCACCAATGTTGTGTATAAGAAGGTTCTAAAGTAATACAAATTTTTACAAATAAAATGTTAATATTAAAAAAAAATTAAAGTATTTTTCAAAAATATCTATTTTAATTATTTCTTTACAGTATCAGTTGATAAAATTTTGTATAATATATACAAATTAGTAAACTTTAATTTATTATTTTTTTAAAATAACTAAATATTTTGAAACATTTACAAATTAATATATCTGTGCCTTTAATTTAAGTCCATTTATATTTTTAATTGAAAAAATCCGTTTTTATGATTGTATTTAAACGTAATATCATAATTAAATGATTCTGCACGTGTCAATATCTAGAAAGGTTGGTCCCATTTACACCTGATCTGTTGCTTTAAAAAGAGGAGTGTATAACAGTCTAAATAATTATATTAAAATTAATTTCAACCAAAAATGAACTTAACTCACTTTGAAGGGTAGCCATAGATATAATTGTTTCGCTTTGAATAACATATTATAATATCTAATTAAAATTGTGCGGGCGAAGCCGCAACGGGGAGCGCTAGTAAAAATATATTCGAGTATTAATTTCTTTATTATAATAATAATAACTTCTAAATAATTTGATAAACAATATGAAATAAAAACCAATTAAAAGATAACATTTGTATCTTTATCTTGATATATAATTAAGGCCTACATAAATACAACATTTACAAATAGGCCTACAATTAAAAATTGCAATATTTTTCATGGTAGTTGGCAACTGTATTATTTATGCAAAGTAATGGTTTTCTCTCCTTTCTTTCCTATCTGTATTGATATTCCAAAAAAATAGATTATGTGTATAAAATATTAGTTAAATTCACTGATTGTCGAATCCATTTTTTCTTCTTTAACTTTGCTATAAGAAAAATAATTGGAAAGAAATAGCATTTTTAAAAGTACATTTTATACAAGTTTCGCACCATCTGCCTAGCGCTCCACTCACCACGAATGGCGCTGTATCCGCCGAGTATCGACGGGCAACAACAACTATCTATATATTTTAAGTTAGACCTAGACTGAACCAAAATAAATAAATAATGGTTATTGTTGATTCGGTAATCAGCTGTAGTCTCTAATATTTTCATTAACAGTTCAAATTATTTAAATTATCAATTAATTAATTTAATTAATTAAATTAACAGTTATTTCAAATTTTAAATCAATTATTAGTATTTCTAATTTTTAGGTTAGGATTTTATTAAAGTGTAGACCTGAGCCTTGCTGACTACACAACGGGTTCCAACGTCGCACACCCAGGTTCCAACAGGGAATTGGGAGGGGGGCGTACTGAGCACTTAGGGATCTCCCCTAGTATTTTTGAAAACTGCAAGAAAACATGCAGCTTTATAGTAAAATAAGAATATAATATGTTACCACAGTGCTTGCTTTTAAAACAGTTGAACCCGTTTTGTAATGTTCAACACCCTATATTAGAATATATCTTTAATATATTTACTTGAAACCTTCCTTTAACTCATGTGGAATCATAGTTTCTACGCTTAATCACTCGGCACCCTCTACCCCTACATGTTGTACCCTACGACGCCATTAATCCTCCTCAAAGATCTCAAAGTAGATTAATTTTGTACGTCTTTGTAATTCATCAATCTCCATAATGTCAGTTTGAACAATAGACGGCAGGAGCGTTGTGCGACATGTTACTTTTGTTTCGAAATAACGGACAGAGAAAGAATTCATTGTAACTGCGAAAAAATGTTGAGATCGATATAGTCTTGGTGGTGAATGAAAGTTCTTTCTGTTCACTTCAGTTTGCTTTGTGTAACATAACTAACGAAATTGGCAAAACGATTCTTCATAGTAGAGTGTTTGCAATCTTGGCACAACTTTACTAATCGTAGATAAGCTGAATAGTTAGAGAGAAATAAATAAATTTAATAATAATTTCAATTATAGTAAATACAAATAATTACAATAGTAACTCTTAACTAGTCGACCCCACGAAAATTTAGTCCTTGTTCACAGTTCTGAGAAAAGTGATTAAAGTAGCATATATTTTAAATTGAATGTTTCACCTATGAAAATACACTAATAATATACTGTTACACACAGAATAAAACTTGCTCGGAATTTGATTTTTCAATTCATAAAAAATGATTTATTAAAGCAATTTATATTGGAAAAAGTATTAAAAATGGAGGGTATTTCATTAAGAATTTATGTGGAATAGATTAACCATCCTTGGCATATAAGCTGAATGGAGTGTTATTGTTTTATACTACTATAAAAAGAAATTCTTTTTTTTACATTTTATTCAAAGTTTAATACTATTTTCTATAATCATTTGATTTAGTTAAAGTTCAAGCATCATAATTTAGGCATAAACTAACATTTTGTTGAATTATTGAAGGTTACTATCTTCAACCTTAATCAAATCTTTATCTATTTTTATTCGCAACTAGTTCACCCAGCAATGCGTTGCTATGCTCGTCTATTGCTTGATTAAATTTTAAGGGTAGTTATTCCATTGCAGCACTTTGACTTAAATAATAGAATTGAAAATGTTTTTTATATTAATCAATAATAATATTAAATAATGCAAGCCTTTTAGTTTGTAGGAATATAGTGTAATTTATTTGTATAGTATTTAAATATATTTGTTTGTAGTCACCACGTTTTCTCAAATATCCTAGTAGTAATATGTCTAAATTGTGAAATCTTAGTAAAATTAGTTGACTATGTTTTGAGAAAATACAAAAATTAAGTTATTGGATTACTAATAAATTTTATGGGTAGTTATTGCATTTCATAACTTTTACTTAACTAATCAAATTGCAAATAGTTTTTTATACACCTTAAAAATAATATTACATAACTTTAGTTTTCCAGTTTGTTGGAAGTTAGTTTAATTTACATTTATTGTCTATGGGTAGCAACCCTATTTCAACACCTTTAATTTGTCTATAGAGGACAATGAAAAAAGAAGCAAAGATGCAAAGAAACAAAGAAACATTCATGTTTATAATATGTAGAGATTGAATGACAATACATACAAAAACAGCTACAAATTAATATATTTATGTTTTAGTTATACAGTTTTTTAACCAATTCTGTCTGATTTTACTGAATTACGAAGTCTTTAATTTCTTCCTAGAATGGAGCTCACAAATTATTATTACTAATAAAGATCAGATGGAAGTCTACGTAAAAAAAACTTATTGTAAATATTTATTTGTTAAAATGAAACTCAAAGGAAGTGTAATTTTAAATTTGATAAAATTTTAGGAAATGTGCATATATTCATAGCACTAAAATTTAAATACCAAGATTAAATAGACCGATTCACTAGAATCATAAAAATTACTTTTGTATGGCATGTTTCTTTCAAGAGTTCAGACCATGAGAACTTTGCTGTAAGTTCTTTTTACATAATTTCTCTAACTATTTTAATTAAAATTTCACGCATTACTTACAAGGGAGAGACAAAATAACACTGTACCTTTTAAACGTATTTTCTTTTAATGAGAAATGTTTAAAACAAATGCTTTTGCACTTGCAGGAAAATATTAAAATCAACAAAGAAATTAGGCCTTTATTGGTATTTATACAAGTCAGTAAATTTAAATTGCCCCAGAAAACATATTAAAATACTGATGTTTTCTCAATTTAATGTTGTTTTACATAGCATGTGCACACAGTTTGTATTTAGACAATATTTAGTAAAATAATATGACAAAACTATTCAACAATTAAATACAATCAAGACCATTCGATGGCAAAACTTCACAATGGATTACACGTTTTAACAATTGTAGTTAGGTGTGTTATTTAAGGAAATATACAAGGATTCAATTGCAATCCGTTTTTAATTTTAGGTAACAAACTAGCATACACACGAATAAAGTTTATCACAAAGTAGTTTAGATTTGTTCAAATTATTACAAGTCATGACTCACCGCATTACAAAAATTATTTAAATGGAATCCCGCACGGAATGCAAATCGTTTCAATTTCCTTGAGTAACTCTGGCCGACGTTGGAGAAAATAAAAGTCGACGTTTTGACTCTTGTTCCAGTCTCGCGCAATTACTTAGCCGTACAGGCAAGACATAGGTTGAGAGATGTACAACACGCTTTGCCATGTAACCTGTTGAATCGCTAGTAAACTCCCCCTTCTTGTCGTTCCGTGGAGGGGGTAATTCAAACTTATATTAATAATGTGTTTATAATAGCTGTCGTACACGACTCAGGCCATGTTGCAAATAACTAACTAGTATCAAGTTGTTTAAGAAAAAAATTTATTTGAGAAAAATAAACTATTGCCATTGATCAAGATTATATTTTAGACTCCCATCCACTATTTTCTACTGAATGACAAACTTTCTTATATTCTATATTTTTAGTTTGTGCCACAGTTTGTTATTTATTTTATTTACAGATTAAATATAAACATTTTTCATAGTTAACATATTTCTTCAAGTACAAATTCTAAAATCAGACCCAATAGCCCAGGTCACGATAATACAAGGATTATTAAGTAATTATTACAAGTTTTTTGTGAGACGTATTTCCTTTGAGTTAAAGTTACAACATTACATACTTAACGTGAAATATACAAATATGAATCAACATAACATCCGATTGTTTGATGTATGCCTCAAATTTAATATATTCATACGCACATCTGTTTACTATGTAAGATGCAACATTTATTATAATAACACCAAAACAATAGATTCACCTGCTAAAGTTTTTATCAAAATTGATAAACAGTTTTTAGCTAAATCGTAGTAAACAAACTTACAAACTATGGATAACGAATTCAACAAAACCTAACTTCTTCCTTATTTATTCCGTACATTAGCGAAATTTTGTAAAAACATATTATTTAAAGAAATTAGTAAACAGAGGAACAGAGCTAATTCAAACCTTTATGGTAACCTTTAAAACATAATTTTTATAATTTAATTTTTTCTTGACAAATTGTGTAAGTCTTTCCTTACTTTGTTTCAGCAGTCAAAAGATCTTTTGTCTTTTGACAGGCCGACCCTATAAATATAGTGTAGAAAGAGGTGTGAAATTGTATTTATTTATAAAGCAACAAGTTATAGTCTGTTAGTATTTTGAAGTATTCTATTGTTTAAGTAAATCTAGTCAGAAATACAGAAAAAGTTTACTAATTAACATTTTACTATTTTGTTCAAAGTGAATGTTTTATTAAAAGGAGTTTGTTAAAAACATTTTTTCTTCAGCTATGTGGCTTAAAATAGTATATACAGTAATTATTTTTTTTACAGTATATACAGTAGTTATGCATTATACATTAATTATATACAGTAATTGTGTGTCTTATCTTAATTATTTTTTTAAAGAACTACTACTAAAAGAACAATAAAAGTAAGAAATTTAATGAACTTTATTTTACTGAAGCAAAAAGTTATGGCAATTATCATCCCAATCTTTTTTAATACCTTTCAAGAGAAGCTTCCAGATACGGTTACAAATATCCATCTCTATTGTGCTTATCGATATAATATAATATAACGAGCTAAATACGCATTTTTATAATCTTAAATTTTAAACATACAGAACCGCGAGTTATCTGTATAATTTATATTTGCTTGTAACTCTGGGTTATTTGTTTTATATTAATTTTTCGAAACAATCTAAGTAAATGTACTTTACATAGATAGGTTAAGAAAGGGCGCTGACGGAGACTGAAAAATTGTTTACAATTCAGAACATTGGTCGGTAAATTTCACCCTTATTGTGAATTTCCACTTTTCTAAGGTATTTTTCCTTTACGACAAAAAAATTCAAATTCTTTTATTTATTTGTCCGAACGTCTTCATAAGCACGATCATTGTCCATTAGGGAAGCAAGATCCATTTACAACAATTGCAATTTTTGTTTCATTACTTATTTATTTAACTACTTCTAGAATTGTTGTTTTCATGTTTCTCATGCTTTCTTATTTAATCAGGCTATGATTGAAGTGAAGGATTATTCGTTTATAAGAGTAAGAGTCCTTTAGTCTTTAATTTAGTCATGAAATTTGGTTAGACAGTTTGTTGCAGCATCAGTTTGTTAACAAAACTCACAAGCATGTTGGATGAGACTTTTTCTTCGTCTAATAAACGAACAAGCTAACTAATGCAGGTAAAGAAAGCAGAAATCCTATTGTCCCATCATTACAGTTCTTGCTTCGGTTACCAGGTGCACTCTGATACAACGGATTGTTGCCAATCTGTGTCCCTTTGCTAAAAGGTTTTAGCTGCTTCCAATAACGGACTTGTAATTTAAGGGAATTGCGTGGATTAGGGACAGATACAACTTGAATCTGTGACCGGTATTAAAGTGGATTAGTTGGAATTCTGTAATGTCATACAAGTTAAAGTGTATTGTATGCTGCAACTATTTAATTTATTTTCACAGTCTAGAATATTGGTAACAGTATAAATAATGACACATATATAAATTATGTACGTTATATTAGGGATAACTGCATATTTACTAACTGTTGTACCAGAATTCAACCGAGAAAATGTTTTAGAGTTGATTAGATATATTATGTAGTTTTACTAGTTCCCAAATTCTTCGCCTTGCCCATAGCTCTCTTGAAATACAAAGTGGCATAACACTATTAGAATGGCTGATACCGACGTCCATACTCGTCATAAAAGTTCAAACTACACATCATTATAATGATTTCTAAGCTATCTACAGAGTGTTCTAATCGTACACAATGGTGTTTTATACAACATTTTAAATTTTGAGGTAAGTTTGTAATTTTATGATTTGATAATTCAAATTATTCGAAAATATTTCAATGTGTGTTTAGTTTGGGCGGCTTATCATTCATTTTTGAGAATTCCATTTATCAGATCTCCTCAACAAGAGTGAACTAGTCAAAGCAACTCAAATATTTTTACCGTCAGCAGTCTAACTCTCGACTTAAACAAGTGCAGTTATTTCACTTCGGTGGACCTACTTGACCTAAACTACAAGCTGTGGTTAAAGAAGCATAATTTCACTTGCTCGTAGGGCATTTTGCTAGAGGTTGCCAAATCTCCTACATTGATCTATCCGAGAATGAGTTGGTTAGGGAAATCTGTTTTATAGATAGAGAGGAGTTTTGAGTTTTATAAATGGAAAGGATTGGAGTGCACTAAAAAATTAAAAAGAAAATGCATGGACTGTCAGGCTAGAACTTGTAAAACAGTTTAATTATTAATTTAAAAAATCTAGTAGATGGTGGCCCCCATATATTATTCCTTCATATTATGAGAAAGTGTTTTATTTTGTATTATTAAGTAAGGATAAGGAATATTTTACATTGTTTTCATTTCATGTTGTCTTCTCATTTATTATGAGTTAGTGTGTTAGTTTTATCATATACTTAATAATAAGAACAATTTCTGTTTTCTAGATTTTACCTAAAACCTGGCTGACATAAAAACGCAATAATTCATCATAAAACAGATGTTTGGAAAATAATAGAAAAATAACCTTTCATCAGATTAAGATTTAAATGTCTTGAAATAAAAGAGATTATAAACTTTACCAGAAAACGTTCAAAAAACGTTATTTTTTGTTTAACTTCTAATTTCAAATCAAATTAAAGTTGTCCACCTGTGTATTCCTTATTGTATCAAAATAATTGTGTTTCACATATCTTAAATAGAACTAACGTACTGTAAATGCTGTTTTGTACAGAGTGACTGTAGATTAGTTTCAGGTTCACGCCACACTTATTCAGCTTTCTAGGTGATCGAGTTTATTCTGTCGGAATTCAGTTCTCTTCTAGTAAATATTTAAAAGCCGATTGGCATTAAGCACTTAAACTTGTCCAAAGCAGTTAAACACGTTTGTTAATCATTCAGTTCAAACACTCCAATAACATTTGAATCGATGTGTAATTTTATAATTGCACTGTAACCTACATTATATTATGCAAAGCACACGTTTGTAAAGATTTAACACAAACTTTTAGACGGAATATATCAAGACTGTGGTATACATTATATCTGAGCGGCGTAGGTCATGTTAATCTACATTTATCGAAAGTGATATGGAAAGTCTCTTTAGTGCATTAGTTAAATATGTATGAAGATTATATATTACAAAATTAAAATTATAAAATATTTAAAAAAAAGGATAATATAACTACTAGTAGCATACAAACAACAATCAGCATTTTCTAGTAATAAAATTTAAGATTATTTTTTCAAATAATAACGGCATACTTAAGCCATGCAGGTCTCCATAAAATAAATATAAGTTTTTAAAGTAAATTTCTATAAAAAGAAAAAACTATAATTGCAATAAGTTCTAGTAAATATTATAAGATATAATAGTATTATTAAAAAGTAGTGTATTTGTGACAGTTAGATAAGTAGAGAATTAGAAGCCACGTTAATTGTGCTTACACATCAATTTGCGAAATAATAAGTTATTGGTGTACTTACAGTAGATTACAGTGGCCTCAACCCTGTGTTTATATTTGATGTTTCTGATTTAGTTTTATGATTTAAGTTAGTTGATCCTAGCAGTTATAACTTTTATATTTCTGAATTATATATAAGGAGCTTAGAAAGTAAGAGATGATACAAATGAAAAGGAGGGACAAAAATATACAGTTAAGTAGATTTTATTTAGTAATTAAGCTATTTTCTAACCAGGATTCGTGTGGAATTATGTTTGCGCAATATGGTCCTAAAATTAAAAATATTACTATGAAAGTGGAACCAATATAGATTTTTACAATATTCACTACATTAGGAATATTGAGGTGTATTAAATGTATTAAACATGAAGTGAACAAAGTTTCATTAAATAATCGCATAGTAATGTCAATTACAAAGTGAATGTTATAGTTTAGTTTGATATCCATACGATTCCGTTATCACAGTGAATTATTTTTGATACATTCAAACCATCTAAGCCAGGTTAAAATCAGATCTATTTCTACTACGTGTAAGATGCTATTGGTTATCCATATGTTTCATATGAAATAAATATGTCTTTGTATTTTCTGTCAGTCTAAATATAAATATATATAATTTGTTGTACAGTAAATTTCAGCAAATTGCCTAAAACCTTCAGTCAAATTAAACTTAAAGAGTCTAAATTCATTTCGAATAACGTAAAACAGGCGAAAAGTGATTTTCAAACGATTTTAAACCTTTTATCTAATTACCACTAATTAACCTGAACAGTTTATTAAAGTAATATAGTTCATTAAAGTGATACGGCTTATTGAAGTAATACAGTTTATTAAGTAACAGTTTATCGAACAATATTAAAGTACTTGCACAAGTCGTACAAGTTTATACAACCTAAAACTTGCTTGCATTAAAGTTTTGTGTTACATGCACATACAAATAAATTGACAGCAATTTTAATGCTCAATTTTAAAACGCTTTCTGTTATTTGATTAATGTGTTCATAATGTGCAAGATGTACAGCAACAATTTAGCAACAACAATTAATTTAACTGTCTACCATCCGTTATTATACAATGGCCAACTACATTTGCAACTTCAGATTAAAAAAATAAATAAACTTCTACAGCATATATCACCTCAATTAGTTTTTTTAGATTTTTCCTTGAACTATAGTTTCAGTGTTTGATTAAAATAAAAGGCTCTTTTAATAATACTAGTGGACATGGCAATGCTTCGCTATTGCTTGATTTACCTAACCTAAAATTATATTCAGTTTTTGATCCAAATCAGTTGTTGATCAAAATCAGCTGTTGATAAAAATCAGCTGTTTTAAGCTTTTCATACGAACAGCTGTTTTTTGTGCCCCTGATAAAATCAAAAGAAATCTTTCTTCTTCTTCATTAAGATTGACCTTCCATAAGATTAACATGGCAACTTTGAGGGCCACTGGGGCGTAGCCCTTAACATACATTGAGCTCATTTTAAGGGAAGCACAACTTCAGAGTGAGCTCTGTAAAATGACACCAAAAACATCAAAATCGGTTAAAAACTCTAGGAGGAGTTCTACTCACAAAATAACCCCTAGCAAATTAATTATGTATAGATAACCTTGTGGACAGTGAAAAGCTTCTAATATTTCATGAAGGCTACTCTTTTACAATTATGTGTGTGTAAAATAATTTGGTTAACTTTAATTGTATTTTCTTTGTTGGTTGGTGGTGAGCTAACTAATTGTGTTGCTCCAGGCCTTACAGGTCCTCATTTCTAAATTAAGCTATATATATTTTTTTTTTATTATATAAGTGACATCACACAATATTATTAAACTAAATTTATTAGTTTATATTTATTTATTTCCTTGCAATATTTTTGGATAGTACAAAAATAACTTTGGCCAACGATTCTAAATTATATTATAATATTTATCTGCTTAGGATGCATAAACAAATATTTCTCATTTATAAACATCTAAACACTATTGTATAATTTGTAC
Source organism: Philaenus spumarius (assembly GCA_018207615.1). Classification (NCBI taxonomy): domain Eukaryota; kingdom Metazoa; phylum Arthropoda; class Insecta; order Hemiptera; family Aphrophoridae; genus Philaenus; species Philaenus spumarius. The sequence goes on from JAGFPH010000072.1 coordinate 306,524, forward strand.
ATTAAATGTTATAATATGTCTGCCTATCATTTGTATTTACAGAATGTGAATTATAACTATATGTCTTTTGTGGGGAGAGATTTTTCTTTTATCATTTTATAATAAGGGAGGGTTAATTTTTCTTTAAAATATAAGGGGGACATTTGTATCAATCATTTAAATTGTGTCATTAAGGGCGTATAATTTACGTATCACTTAAATTTTTAACTTTTTTAATTAATTGATATTATATCTGTATTTCACTTAATTTCACCTAAATATGTGAATTGTCTTCCTATAAGTAATGTACTAAGAGCATCTGACCAGTTTGGTAATTTTTTAACTTGTAAGAAATAAATTATTTCAGTTGGGCTATTTAGAATACAGTACGCTTTAAAAATTTTCTTGCTTGTAAACTGCAACAAAATACACCATTGAAATTAGATTTATGGTTCTCACGCTAATGGTTCGTATCCTCCGCAGTAGAAAATTATATTCGTAAACTAAGAGTAATGCCATATTATACTGAAGGCACCATCTAACCTGCAAGCATGGTGAGAAGAACGTACACACTGTGACAACACACTTACAACCTAAACACAAGACAGCTGTGCATTAAGAGCAAGAAGCAATGTGTGTTTTACCACAAAATGAAATTTCTACAATTTCCTTTTAAAGTATAAAGACACCTCTTTACCATTTATTTTTTATTTTTTATTTAGCTGTATTAAATTAGGAGATCGGTGAGAGAATGGTGGTTTTAGTAACGTTTTTGGTGATATCTTAAAAACTTTAGATTATTCAATTTTAAAATTTGTAATTAAATCTCTTTAAACATTATACAGTATCATACAATTTCTATGTTTAGGGAGCCAAAGAATTACCTCCCAAATTCATAATAACTTATATTTTTAGTTCTCATTATTAAAATTAAAATGTGTTGTATCCATTCAATGTCAAATTGTATTGTAACTTGCTCCTTTCCAGAAAACAATTACAATGAATGAACTGACAGTTGAGTGAACCTTTTTAAATTACGGAACACTGGAGAAGTGATCTATTATTTTATTTTCACCGCCCATTAATCAGAAATGGCCTGATGTTCTTTATGTTTAGAATTAATTTAGTTGAATTATGTTCAAGAAAGTAAATGCCCGTGTCAGCCTCTACATGGCTTCGAGTACCTGCCACAGAAATACATCACATATATCATCTCACTAAACTGTAATAAATTTCTTTATATTTATTGGGAACAAAGAGTTCTTCGCGACAACTCACATTTCCTCGTGACGTTTGTAAAGAATTGATGCCAAGCGAGCAGAGGCGGATTTGTACAACCGTTCCCATATCCCGAGGGCTTTGTTGAATGAACATTTTCTCTTCTTTTTATTTATGAAAATCTCACTAATGCGTTTCCTCTTTTTCTGTTAATTGAAAAAATAGAGACATAACGTAACATCGTTTTATTTACTAAATTATTGTCGAGAATTAAATTATCAGATTTTAATCTATTCAAATATTTCTTTTCATTAAAGTTATTTTTTCTTTGTTTTAATATTACGCTAGAAATATTTGCAAGGCGTACTTATACATTTATTTATTAAATTTGTACCCAGCAATCTACTTTACATTTAACAATTTTTAATTTCTTGTCATATTAACAGAATAAGAAGAACTTCGTATCAACTTGAATTTGGCAAAGCAAACAAATATATTCAAAACTCAATATAGTTTTTAAACTTGAAGGTGAAACAATACTCTGTTTTTGCAGTACTTTAAAAACTTGTTAGTTAACCTGATCTTTGTAGTTATTATTGGTAGTACTTACCAAAAAATCATGTTCTTTAAGGATTTGAAAGATGGTTAGTTTGTCATGATGTTAGTTTGTCATCATGGTTAGATTGTCTTGATGAATACTTTAAGATCGATTCAACTTTGTTAAAGGTTATTTTTATAACAGTAAGCATGAGTGGCAAACTGATTCTTAGTTGAAGAGATGCAACTTACTTTTAGTGTATTAGATTTAGTATTGAAACTATTATTCGTCTCAGTTTTATTCAATAATACGAGAACTATAGGTAAATGCAGTGAGATTAATAAATATTCCCATCACAAAAGCAGATTTTCAAGAAGAAGTTATAATTATCTCGACAAAATAAATACAAATATGATGTGTTTAACTGTGTGTGCAAGTAGCTTGAACACATAACTGGGACTATTCTCAACTACAGGGTCGCTTGTAAAAAAACTAATTTACAAAAGTATACCAGTTGATATGCAGCGATTGTCCATATATATATATATTTTCCAAAAAGAATTATATTTTAACAAAATATTTAAATAACACATCCCGTCGACCAAACAAAGAGCGAACCTCACAAGAACCGAGTCAAAATTGGCCGAAAATATCATCCAGAATGACCATAGTAACTCTAGCATAGACGATACTCTCAAAATACTACATTGGTGTAAAAAGGGAAACCATTATGAACGCGTTGGAACAGTTCGAAATATACAAGAACTAAACAATTGATTATAGCATTATTAAACGAAAAGCTAAACTTCGAATCCAACTCTTTATATGATACTGTGATACTGTATTGACACAGGTAGACAACTCATCACCTCTTACCGTCGATTAACTCTGGCATACCAACAGCATCAGGACATTATCCAGTGTAGTCGACTCGTGAGTCAAACATTTTTTTTTTCAAAAATAATACGGGCGTGTAAGTTTGTTGTTTATGTTTAAGTGTTTGTGTAATATAATGAAGGGAAACCTGAAAAGAAACTTGAGAATGGCTGAAACGGATGGAAAAAACTGAATATTGAAGACGATAAGTCTTATATTTAATAATTACGATATAATCTAATTCCAATCTTGGCGGAGTAGTAAGAGTAGAGAAGATCATTATAATATAATCACTGAAAGGGTTTAATGATGCCGCGACGCGACGGCCTGAAATGAATTAATCACAAATACAGTCACTAACTCGCCACAGATGATTTATTTGCGTTTCAGACCTGTCCCCGGTATAATGTTGTATCTGTGTTTGCTGAACAGTTTCAAATTAAGGCACAACAGAATACCAGAAGATGATATACGCAGACAATTTACGGTAGTTTCTACTATTGTATTCTGTGAAATAAAGGTATATGAATAGCCATCACGAATTACATTAAAGTTATTTAGTATTCTTGTCATAATGTACAGCTAGAGTAAAGTTAACCTACATCATTGTTGTTCTTAAGTAAGACAAGCATGTGAATAAATCTTTTACACAAAATAATGAAAAATCAAATAAAAAAATATTTTGATTTCTTTTTAAAATTACAATATCTTTTATAAAGAAATAAAATATCCATTATTTTCACAATTATTTTAATACATTGCGTCCAATTTTCTTATGAAACAAATTTGCTTATTAAAATTAAAAAAGATAAGTTATTGGTAACCTTATAAAATATTGATTCGAAGTGAAACCGAGTGAAAACAATTTAAGAAATAATTAATGTTTACAATTCCATAATGTCTTCTATTCATAAATCCAGCATTATAAAGTAGAGTAATTATTTTATCAAATTATTGCATAAAATAAGAATAAAATTTCCAATGTTTGTCTTTTTTTTTTAATTATTTTAACAATTAACTTACAAACCCTCGATTGGGCTGTAGCTGCACGTTAATGACCTTCTCTTTGGTTTATTATTCGTTCACTATAACTAAGATAAGTAAGTATAAGAGTAAAAACGTTTTCATTATTTTGAAATTTATTTTACGCTTACAGTTTGTATTTCTTCGCTATGTTATTTATCTCAAGTACTTTAAACTAATCATAATTTTAGTTTATATTACTTTTAGAGCCGTTTCTTAATATATATTTAGGTTTAAAAGTAGGCTATGTTTACTTTAAAAAAAATTATTATATTGCTTTTATTTGTTTTTCGTTTCGGGTGTCTTAGAATTATAACTAAAATTAAGGGTTTTTGCAGTAAAATAGTCTGCAAAATAAATATATCACATTCTCATATTTCCCCTCTACAATAGTAGAGTATATTACTGTGTTAGTTTTAAAAAGGTGCGTAAAATTTTAACTAGGTAACTATGAACACATAATAATATAAATGTTACAACTATGATACTTTTCTATTGTTTTAATTTGTTCCTGAAGTTGTATTCAGCTGCCACTTTATAAGATAGTTTCAGTCACTGTCTTTGTCTTTATCGTATTTACTAAAACACTTCATTTCACGTTACTAAAAAGTCTAGTGTTAATAACAACATAGATTTCATTTATTTGGTGTAACCGTGACGAGAAAAAAACAATAATTTGAGATATAGAAAACAACTTTGAAATTTGCAGTAATGTAGTTGCGACAATATTTGAGCTGTTCAGTAGTTGTATTAGTACAGTATAAAACTATTAATAATTGATATTTATGTAATTTCTTTACGAGAAAAGAGTAGATCATATTATTTATACTGAATTTAGTTTTATTTATAAAAATTTTGGCCTGCTTAAGTTATTTGTCAAAAGTAATTTAACATAAAAACTAATAACAAAGAAGTAAACTTTCTTAATGTGTGCTGATGTTTGAGTTAAACTTTGTTAGTACGAGCTGATAAGTAAGGTAAACCTTATTATTGTGTTGTAATGTTTTAGGTAAACTTTGTAAGTATGTGCTGATGTTTGATATAAACTTTCTTATTGTGTTCTGATGTTTGAGGTAAACTTTTTTAGTATGTTCTGATGTTTGAGGTAAACTTTTTTAGTATGTGCTGATGTTTGAGGTAAACTTTGTAAGTATGTGCTGATGTTTGAAGTAAACTTTCTTATTGTGATCTGATGTTTGAGGTAAACATTTTTAGTATGTGCTGATGTTTGAAGTAAAGTTTTTTTGTATTTGCTGATGTTTGAGGTAAACCTTTTTAGTATGTGCCAGTGTTTTAGGTAA